>JASAND010013839.1:0-35913 GCA_030248195.1 Trissonchulus latispiculum
CGTACGTAACGTATGTGTGTATGTATTGGACGGGACGAAGGGGGGGGGGGGGGAGAAGTGACTGGATGGCCTATCGGCTTGGAGCTTTGCTGCGGGTCACGTGACCAGGCCCTGGTACATCCCTATACTGTTGCATATTTGCTTATAGATGTAAAGGTTTAATTAAGTATGTATACATACAACACGATATGATACGAGTAGTTAGGGGAGGAGGCTACGAAGGGGTTGGCACGACATCGTCGTAGAGAGCTACTTTTTCGCCTATCGTTAGCCAACATAAAATCAAAGTAAAAAAGTTTAGGGTGGGCAACAATATATCTCATATACACCGTTTTTGGCAGGACGCTAAAGTACAAATTTTGGTGCGAAAAATGGGATTTCTCAAAAAGTTTTTTCAGTTCTGGTGGATTAACGGTTTGACCAATTCTGAAACTTTCAGCCATAAATGCTAACTGTTACTAGTGCTAAATATTAAAAGTATTCAGGTTTTCGAGCGTTGCTTCCTTCTTGTTGTTGTTATGTTGTTGTTATTTCCGGGCTACTCAGCCAAGAGGCTATATGAGGGCGCTAACCTTTGTCTCTCCCCATCGGTCATAACTATAGTACGACCAAAAAATGTGTGTACAAACTTCGACCGTTTACAGCAGATTAACCTTTGGAGTAAACCCCAACAATGTATATATTTTTAGAATCCTCAGGAACTCGAGATTTCGAAAATCCAAAAAATTCCGGAATTCCGGGTTTCATTCGCGGAAAATCTAAAATTTTTATTTTTTCGCCAAGTTTTTATCGCAATCAAAATTTTGTTTTAACGATCGAATAGAGCTGGCCCCGCTGCATATTTTTGCTCTTACAAGTTTTTCACGAAAATGCACCCAATTTCCGGAATTCCGGGTTTTCAAAATTTCCGGATTTTAAAAATTTTCTCCAATACCCACAAGATGGGTATTATTCGAAAGCTCTTATCGAGCTGAACAACTTTTGTAATAGAATGAACTCTTGAAAATGCACACAATTCCCGGAATTCTAGATAACCGGATTTTCCGGATTTTAAAAATTTTCTCTAACACCCCACAATATGGGTATCATTCGAAAGCTCTTGATGAGCTGAATAAATCTTGTAATAGAACCAATGTCTGAAAATGTACCAACTTTCCGAAATTCACGAATTCCGGATCTCACTCTAGCTTGGAAGGTATTAGCGAATTCCGAGAACTGGGATCATTTCTGCGAGTTGCTTCTATTACAAGATCTGTTCAGCTCATCAAGAGCTTTCGAATGATACCCATATTGAGGGGTATTGGAGAAAATTTTTAAAATCCGGAAGATCCCGGAAAATTCTGTTTTCTCGAATTCCGTGCATTTTCAAGAGTTCATTCTATTACAAAAGTTGTTCAGCTCGATAAGAGCTTTCGAATGATACCCATCTTGTGGGTATTGGAGAAAATTTTTAAAATCCGGAAATTTTGAAAACCCGGAATTCCGGAAACTGGGTGCATTTTCGTGAAAAACTTGTAAGAGCAAAAATATGCAGCGGGACTAGCTCTATTCGATCGTGAAAACAAAATTTTGATTGCGATAAAAATTTGGCGAAAAACTAAAAATTTTAGATTTTCCGTGAATGAAACCCGGAATTCCGGAATTTTCCGGATTTTCAAAATCTCGAGTTCCTGACGATTCAAAAAATATATATATTGTTGGGGTTTACTCCAAAGGTTAATCTGCTACAAACGGTCGAATTTTGTACACACATTTTTTGGTCGTACTATAGTATGATTCTCGCTTCGTCGCCTGAATGCTGTCCCACAATGGGAAGCTGGAGCAGACACCTTCTTGGCCTTTCTGCTCCGGTAGTAAGACATCCATTAACTGCTCATACTCAAAAGGTAGAGGAGCACAGCATCTTTCGACACTCCAAGCCCCAAGTGCAGATGGGGTGGGATCAGAGACAAACCCGGAAAGTTGTGTGATCCATTTTGAGTACATGACTCGTTTGCACCCAGCACTCCCTCGCAGGAGGTAGGCGGACCACATTGCAGAGGTGCTGGTATATCCCAAGGGGGTACCTTCCACCGGGAACTCCGCGCCCTACTCTTGACGATAAGTGGATTAAGGGTTCTTTAGCGTGCACTACCGCCAGCAAGGCAGCACACGGGCCCGCCAATTTAACGCCTCATCCGACCGGCGGAGCAGTGACCTAAGTTTCTTGCTCAAGGAAACAATGTAACGACATTATGGCTAAGGCGGGAATCGAAAATCGGACCTTTCGATCCGAAGTCCGGCGCCTTAACCATTCGGCTACACGGTCGATTTGCTTCCTTCTTCTGCTATAACAGCTCAAAGTTTAAAATTCGGCAAAAAATTGAGATGTGACCGTGCGCCGTGTTCTATCTAATAAAATAGACAGCCCCTAGCCTACTGGCTTATTTTTAGGCAAAACTTTATGGGGGGGCTTCATGGGGGGGCCCCCCATCGATGGGGGGGGGGGTGACCCAAAATGGGGGGGGCATATTTTGGAAAAAAAATTTCGAATCTTTGCGGGTTTTTCGTGTAAAAATGTGTAAAAATCGCAAAAAAATGAATAATTTTAAGTGGTGTTTAGACTAAAATAGTGAAAATTTCGTTAAAAATCCGGCGAAGCCGGAAAAATTTTTGAAAATTTAGGGTAAAAACGGTAAAATTTGGCAATTTTTGGGGTTATGGGGGGGAGGTCGGAATTTATTGGGGGCATTTCATGGGGGGGGGCTCCTCGAATGGGGGGGGAGGTCGCCTAATGGGGGGCGGCCCCCCCACCTCCCCCCCCAGTAAAAATAAGCCAGGCCTACTCCAGCTTTTTAGCAAATATTAGGCTCTAATAGGGGCAAACTGTGTGTTAGTTTCGAGGTCTTTGGTTTTCTGGCTAGTGTGCGAGCAAACTTTTTGTTAAGAAATAACCCTTATTTTTAGGCCTGGCCTAAGCGCAGTAAAAATAGGGTTAAAAATTTTTAGTCTCCGATTTTGCCGAATAGGTACTTATAGGGGTTTTTCACCTGCTGAATCCGAATATGAAATTGGTTTTTCGAAACAACGCTTACTTCGTTCAGGATGCGCTTACAGCTGTCTTAGAGCTTTTTGGAGCGATCGCCATCCATACTTCGAGAAATCAATCTAGCATTTCTAAACATTGGAGCGAGGTTTAGTGACCTAGCTTTCTGCACATCTTGGTACACTCACTGGCCTGTAATCCGCAAAGCTTCAGCCGATTCTGCCAAGGTGCTTTGGGGTAATTGACTCACATCTTTGAAATGGCACCAAATGACTGCGACAATATCGATAATGTAATCTAGCTCTGCGAACGCAGGGATTAACGAAATACGTCATTTTTAAACAAATTAATACATACTTGGAGTATTAATTGGAGCAAGGTTGGGTTCATTTGGTAAACCACAGGTCATTAGACGTTAGTTAACCTCCACGCGTTCAGACCTACAACACCCAATTTTTCGCATTTTGATTGTATCTCACAAAAAAGAATACAATGGTCTAGAGATTATTTTACTCGATATCAAAGCACTATATGTCCAAACTGTTTCTGGAAAATTTGGGTACCGTAGCGATCAGGGCGAGGCGAAGTTTGTGTACGTGTCATGTCGAGCTGTGGACCGACAACACCAACTTTTGATGGCTCCACAGGACGCTACGCTGCATGGAATTCTTTCAAACTTTAAACTATTTTACACTAGACCTAATACTGTTATGTGGCAAAAGACTGGCTAGCTTTTCCAACATCGAACTTTTAGTGAAATTCGTCGAAGCCCGCCCCGCCCCCCTTAAATCCGGCATTACGTACTTCTGTCAGGGTGTATTTTAGATGCAGGTGGGCGGGCCCCCTCCCTAAATTGCCTCCCCCCTCCAGTCGTCCCCTCCACGGATTTTTGCCCAGACGTTTGCCAAAAATAGGCAAATTTTCCGACTTCGCCCTAGATTTGTACGTAAAATGCATATTTTTAGCCTGAATTCAGATATTTTTGAGAATTCTTAGCGTTTCTCCATGCTGCTTCTGCTACTTGCATAAGATAATTAATGTATGCTTTTTGGCTGGAGATTTATATCGATATAATTATCGGAATTTTTTAGGCTTAGATCAGATGAAATCGTTCACTGAGCAGCAACGTCTGTGCTCAAAACTGATAGACGGATTTTCGGAAAAAGTTGTGGCTCAGCTGTCAGCACTGTTTAATAGATTCGTAAGCCTTAAATTAGATACAACATTTTATGTTGAAATTATCAATTTTTAGTTAATTTTAAAAAATTTTAGCCGTACCTTTAAGTAAGCAAGGGAAATAAAAAGGGGGAGGGGGTGGGGGCGAGTGTTTAGCCCCTGACTACTGGGCTTTTTCAAGGTGAAAAAAGTGGGAGGTGTTTGAGTTTGTGAGGAGTACCAGACTAGTCAGTTTTAGGCCAAAGAATTCTGGCGAAGCCAGCAAAGTTTTTAAATGTTGGCAATTTCAGGGCACCTTAATAGTGAGTGACTGGGAGGAAGCCAGAAAAGTGGGAGTAGGGCCGATGTGGGAGGGGTAAATAAAGGGCCGAGTGGGAGAACCCAAAATGTGGCCTCTTGTTAAAAAGCCCAGTACTATTCTTGTTAATGAGTCATATTTTTTGTTCGCATTTACTATTATGTAGGGGCGCGATAGCGCCCCTACATAATATGGGTATAAAGGCGTCTGCGCGGCCCCCTGGAGACCGTGTTGGCCTGGTGCCAGCTAATTAGAGGTCCGGGAGTGGTAAAAAGGTTACCATCGTAAACAACTCGAGTAGTACTACAAGTTCCACCATACTTTTGGTTCGAATTCGAAACTTCGAATTTTTGCACTAGGCGATAGTTACCGTGCGTTTGTTTTTTTCTCGGTGAATAACGCTTATTGGAGATGCATTTTACGGCGAAGTGTTGGAACGATGTGGGCATTTTGGCACCATACTACTATTATATGTTGGTAGACAGGATCCCCCCATGCTACCTTTTTTTGGTCATTTTGGCACCTGGCCAATTTTGGCTCTGTGCCAAGGTCCCAAAGTCGGACTTTCGCTATTTTTCGCAAATTTTGGTCACACTTTTCTAGAACTGGGCAGAAGCTGGAGAGGTCTAGTATCTTTTGTTGAAAATTACTAGTAGGGGTGCATAAAGTAACGAGGGGGATTTTTTAATTTTGCTCCCTAGCTTTCAGGAGATGGGCCCAAACTTTGCATTTTTTTGGCCTGTTTTGGCGAAAAGTTTCTAAGTCCCACTTTTACTAGAAATGGTCTAAAAGCAGGGTTTTTTTTGTGTAAAATACTGTGTATTTACACAAAAAAAAATTAATTTACACAGTGAAAAACTAATTTACACAACAAAATACACAGCCAAATTTTCGAAAATTTTTACAAAAAGTGCTCTGAAAAAATAGTTTTCAAGTCTTTAAATTTTAAAAAAGCTCTAGCTTTTAACTGGGGGCTGCCGCCCCCAGACCCCCGCCTGTTTCCAATGGTTTAGAATGGTTTTCTGCATTTCTGCATCAACATGGTTATGGGTGTTTTATTCTCCTAAGTCTTAATGCTTCTACTTATACAGTTGCGTATAATTTATTTTCGTACTGCGTGCGAATATTCGTAAATAGCTAGTATTTATTCGTATTTAACTATACATATGTTTTCTGAAGCTAGTATTATTCAATATGATTTCTTGTTTATCTCTTGTATATATAATAATAAAAGCAGTCAGAGCCTAAAAATAGTTGCCATACAACCCAAGAAATATTCAATACGAAAGCTAAAGGAATACAACTTTTCAATGCCGTTTCTGCCGTTAATTTAAAAAATTTCTCAACTTCTGGGGGCTCCGCCCCCCAGACCCCCCTCCGTTGTATAATTGTTTTCTGCATTGCGACATGATTATAGGTGTTCCATTGTTTCTGCAAGTATATACTTCTGCTTATCCAGTTGCTTATAATTTATTTACGTACAGCGTGCAAATATTAGTAAGACAGTATAGTATAGCTAGTACATATGTACGGTTCAATATCGTTTCTTGTACATAGCATGTATCATAAAAAGCAGTGTGAGCCACTAAAATTGTTGCTGTCTAGCACAATAAATATTCAAAACGAAAGCTAAAGGAATACAACTTTTCAATGCCGTTTCTGCCGTTAATTTAAAAATTTCTCAACTTCTGGGGGGCTCGCCCCCCAGACCCCCCTCCGTTGTACAATTGGTGTGTCTGTACTATATATATGCAGCCGTCCCCAGTAGCAGTTAAAGCATCGAACCTTAGTACGTGACCAGCAAGTTTGTGAAAAATTATTCCAAAAGGTTGGAAAAATAAAGAAATCGTTTCAGTAGGCGAAGTGTTTTTCAGAAATTTGAATTTGTCCAATCTTATTTTTGACATTTAATGAATTAATCTTTTTTAAACATTTCCATTATGAATTCTATTGCAATTTACAAAATTTTCTCAACTACTGGGGGGCTCCCCCCCCCAGACCCCCCGCGTGGCTTCTTTCGAAATTTTACACAAAAGCAGTTGACAAAAATTTTGCTTGAATAATCCAAAAATAACATTGTAGCAAGAAAATAACGTCTAAATGTATTTTATTTTATATTACAGTTGAAAAACGACACTTTTAAATTTTACACAGCTTCAAACAAAAATACACAGTGAAATTTAAATTTACACAAGATTTACACAGGTCCGATTTTGAAAAAAAAACCCTGTCTAAAAGTCACTAAAAATGGCGTTTTTCGGCCTTGGGGTGGTGCCCATATATAGTAAATCGGGGTCGCTGAAAACGATGAGCATACTGCCGATACCGCCCGAAGTGACCACTGGTCAGCATGGCTCCCGTGGTTCCTCGCCCAGGGTCAAAGGTGGGAAAACTCACTCTAAACAGCGTTTTTCGGCGTTTTGGTCGGGGGCAAATATAGTAAATTCGACTACGCTCGTTTCAATGGGCATATTGCCGGAACCAACGGAAGTGACCACTGGTCACTACAGCCTATGGGGCCTATTGACCACTGGTCAAACGGCCTAAAACTGCGTTTTTCGGCGTTTTGGTCGGGGGCATATATAGTAAATCGACTACGCTCGTTTCAATGGGCATATTGCCGGAACCAACGGAAGTGACCAGTGGTCACTACAGCCTATGGGGCTACTGACCACTGGTCAAACGGCCTAAAACTGCGTTTTTCGGCGTTTTGGTCGGGGGCATATAGTAAATCGACTACGCTCGTTTCAGTGGGCATATTGCCGGAACCGACGGAAGTGACCACTGGTCACTACAGCCTATGGGGCCTATTGACCACTGGTCAAACGGCCTAAAACTGCGTTTTTCGGCGTTTTTGGTCGGGGGCATATAATAGTAAATCGACTACGCTCGTTTCAATGGGCATATTTCCGAAACCGAGGGAAGTGAGCACCGGTCACTACGGTGTAGGTGGCCTACTGACCAGTGGTCAAACTCCCTAAAACAGTTTTTTCGGCAATTTGGCGGTTACCCATTTATAGTAAGTCGGCGGTGCTGGTGGTGGTAAACGATAGGCATACTATCGAAGTCGGTACATGTGAGCCCTGACCACGGAGACCTGTGAGTCAGGGTTCCAATGGTGGTCCCAAATGAAAGTCTTCAATGGTGTGTATATTGTGTGCTATATCTATAATCACTTTTAGCCTGGCCTAGGGCACTGTTTAAGCTCCTTATATCAATTAGTGCATTGCTGGAAAGGGATCCTTTAAAATGACAGAAGGACAAGAAACAAAAATGCTCCTCTGGAGCATGAAAAAGTAATATGGGTGATGGTTAGGTTGTAAAATCAAGAGAGGACTAGTCTTTAAAATGCTTAATATGGGGCTAGGTTCAAAAATAGAAGAGGACTAGGTTGTGAGCGAATTAATATGGGCACAGCTTCGCCGAACAACCCATATTCGCGGGATTTCACGCTTCGTCTTAGCTTTTGTCACGTACAGAGTTATCAATATCAGTTAATAATAAGAAATTTAAGGAGTTGAATACTCACTGAATGCTGTTTATATACAAACAGTGTTAGACTAGCTAGGAATATATACGTAATTGTCATTGATCGTATTAAACTGCGGCAAGCAACGAGAAGAGATCCAAGAATACGATGCTAAAGCTATTAGAAATAGAAAGTCAGAATCCTAAAATTATTATTGAAATATAAATTTGCCGTAAAAATGGATAAAATGCTCTGGTTAGAATAGAGCTTTTTTCTTGAAACTAAAGGTTGCTAAAATGAAAGTTCCATTAAAGCTCGAATACATAGCAGTCGATTATTTATGCACTATAAATGCATTGTGGATAGGAATAGTGATTTACATTTATAAACCGCGAATATGGGTTGTTCGGCGAAGCTGTGCCCATATTAATTCGCTCACAACCTAGTCCTCTTCTATTTTTGAACTTAGCCCCATATTAAGCATTTTAAAGACTAGTCCTCTCTTGATTTTACAACCTAACCATCACCCATATTACTTTTTCATGCTCCAGAGGAGCATTTTTGTTTCTTGTGGTTTATGCGAAAGAGTAGAAAGTTTTCGTTCTGTTAGGGTGCGAATTGAGACTAAAGCTTAAATTGCGATTAATTATTGAAATGGGCTTAAAATGTCGAAATATTTATATTAGCACATTAAAGTGTGTGCTATTAAAGTTTTTTTGATATGCAACATTCTAATGAACGCTTATTGCCATTTAATTGATGCTAATTAATGATATAATTTTTAGTCTGAATCGGGCGAGCTACAAGAGCCTTCCGGTCCTGGCACGCTGCCAAGTCATTCCAAACTCCACCAAGCCCTCATGCCCTACGCAGAACTGATTAGTTGGCTCAAAACGGCCCGCTATGAGGCCTATAAAGTTGTCCTGGAGGTAAGCGCCCCCCCGCTGTTTTAGGATTTTTTGATGGGGGGGAGGGGAGGGGTGGTCCAAAACGTGGGGTGAATTACCTCTCACACGTACAGTATACAAAAAATTGCCATTAGCTTGAAATGTTTCAGAGGTTTTTATCCAAGAAAACTAAGCTTGCTGCTTCTTAAAGTATACACTAAGCATGGGCACGAATAGGAAAACTGGTATTCGAATATTCGTCACTATTCGTGGGGTACTATTCGAATAATTCGCAAATTATTCGTAGTATTCGGAATTCGCGAATAATTCGAAAAATTCGAATAATTCGCGAACTATTCGAATTTTAAAACCGACAATTCCTAAGTCTTAATTCGCATTAGCATGCATCCTTAAATGCTAAAATTTTATGAATAAGCTCAAGAACCCTTCTGGGAGTGTATGGCATCAGCAAATTATCGTCATGGTTTTTATGTGGTCGGTCTGCATAGTGGAATGGTGTTGGTGGAACACAATTTTACTGGAAATGCTCCAACACTGAAACAATATGTATGTGCTGGAGTCTCGAGAATTCAACGTGGCAGTTAGAGTGCAATAAATATTTGGCCAACTAATAACTGCCATAGATGAAACATTTCCGTCATGTAAGTCGAGTGTGCAAGTAGAAAAATTTTAGGACAAAACGATTAAAAATCCTTGCAAGTTTTGTACACACAATATAATCTATTCTTTGTGGGTTCAGTCAAATTTTAATGCAGAAGTCAGGAAAAAAGTTCGAAAATTCGTCTAAATATTGAATACTTACTTAGAAATTTAAGAAAAATTCAAATATTCGTTTGAATAATTCGAATATTCGTTCGAATAATTCGAATATTCGCTCGAATAGTTCGAATGTTCATCGAATTATTCGTTAACTATTCGCGAATAGTAAACTACTATTCGAATATTCGCGGCATTCGCGAATATCGAATTATTTGCGAATTATTCGATATTCGTGCCCATGCTTAGTATACACTTTTAATAAACTAATTGCAATTTTTATTTTTAAAATAGTATTTAACTCGTATCTTTTCTTAGCGCTATGTGAAAGCCTTCTCCCATGTCTATCATCGTGAAATGGAGGCCTTCTTTGCCCTGCTGATGCGTGAAGTCGGTCCGCTCAGTTTCGATCGAAAACCTTCATGTAATGCGGTTTTCTTCCAGATACTTTTTCTTCGAATACGTATATACTTGTTTCTCAATTCAGATATTTGCTGTAATAAATGTCTGAATTACTGGACATCTACTGAAATTGTGCAGTAGTAGATTTGCATTGTTTCTAGCCGCCTTCTTCGGGAAGATATTCAGTTTACTTCAAACTTTCTTTTTGTGCGCTCTTATCTGTACTTTTTTTTCTTTTTTTGTGGTGTTCGCAAACTCCGCGAAATAAGCGACATTTCGCTAATTTTAGAAAACGTTCGCGAAAAAGTTAGCTAGTTAATTTAAGGGGTTTTCTCCGTATCTAGCAAACATTGGCAAGAAATTTTAAAAGTTAATTTTGGACTTAAGATTTACTGCCTGCGCGAAGTTCGCTAAAGTTTAGCGAAGTTCGCATAGTTTCGCGAACTTCGCGTCGGTTTTAGCGAAGTTCGACAACATTTAGTTCGCGAAGGTTTTAGCAAAATTTCTTTAAACTTCGCTAAAATATTGGCGAATTTCGCGAAATTATTCCAATTTTGCTAAACTTTGCCGAACTTCGCGAAAGCACCAAATCTTGAGTTCAAATTAGATTTTAAGTTTTTTGCAATTTTTCTGTAGATATGGAGAAAACCCTCAAATTAGCTATGTAGCTAACGATTTCGCGAAGTTCGCGAACTTATCTAAATTTAGCGTATATATAATGTCGCTTGCTTCGCGAAATTAGCGGCGTTTGCGAACTTTGCAAAACGTTAACTTTGTTTTGAGCCATACTGTATATAGTCATTGGGTTTGTGCCGGGTTTTAGTGAAACGTGCGCCGCCGGTCGACTTTTTCAACAAGGCCCTGAATTTGGATGCGGTCAGTTCGGCAGGGGACTGGACCGAGCCAGTGGATCATGAAAAATTCCATCAGGTTACTAATACTTAATTGTAACTATGTATATAATTAACACATTTGTTTTTGGATGGCATATATATATACGTATACGTATGTGTGCAGGTTTAAAGTTGCACTAGATTGCCGTCGTACGTAGCCTTTTCGTGCCATTTTATAAACATAAAGTCATTTATTTCAAATTGAAATGCAAACTACGGGCGTGACTGTGAAAGTGTAAGAAATTTTCGTGCAATTTCAATACTTTCACGGGAAAGACCATGCATGATGGAGGAAGACACCACCTGCATACTCGTATCTCTCGTATCTCTGTGTGGCTTAGTAGGTAGAGCGTTTGCACAGGATACAGCAGGGGCGTGGTTCTAATTACCGTCCAACCTATAATTTCTTCTTAGATTAATGTCATATAATAAGTATTAAGCAAATATACTTAATGACAAGAGTACATAGGTAAGTAAGTAAGAGAAGAGTGTGACAGGTGTTGGGGTCGAATGGGTAAGCAAATCTACTTATTAATGGCAAGAGTGCATAAGTAAGAGAAGAGTGTGACAGGTGTTATGATCGAATGGGTTAATATGGTGTTGAACCGGGGGAGGGGGCGGGGTTGAGTGGGCTTATGCCTTGAACTGAAATTTTCCAGGGGACTTTGTACCTTACTAATATCATAAATTTGACCGATTTTTTGGGAATATTAATGCTTTGGGAATATTAATTTGATTAGGCAACAAAATCTTCAATTTTCAGCCAAGCCCTTCAAAAGTTCTAGACTTTTTTAACTTTAAAGCGGAGCCGGAAATTTTTTATTTTTTTACTGTCTAAACTAATTTTTTCTGGCCATTTTTTCCTTGCCCCTGTCATTGTCCTAGGGCTTGGACCTCCCCCCCCCCCCGCGTTAATCTACAGTACAGCTCAAAATTGTGCCGCGATGGCCGAGTGGTAAGGTGTTCGACTAAAGATCTTACGGTGCTAGGTTCGAACCCCCGCTGCCACAAAGCTTTCGCAAATCTCCTTGAGCAAGGGACTAAGCACATATCGGTTCGCCGTGGGCTCCAGCCAACCCAGCTGTCTATCCTTAACTGGTCGGTAAATGGGTACCACTGCGGTCACTGGCGGATCCAGGATTTCGTGACGGGGGGCGGTAAAATTTTTCCAGCGGGGGGTCTGGGGGACGGAGCCCCCCAGAAGTTGAAGAAATTTTTTGTTTTTGCAATAAAATCGGTCTTCGGATCTTTAATTCTTTTTATACTGAAGAACTGAACAAATTTTTTAAAATTCATGGCATTTTTAGGCAAAAATGGTTATTTTCTCCGAAAAATCGGATGCATTTCAACCTTTTTCTTCACAAATGCAATAAATATGCGGTTAAAAAGTAGAAAATTCGCGCCGAAGGCGCGAAATTTTTTGGTTTTTTGCCCTTTTTCCTCTGTCTCTCCTTAATTTTTCCTACCTTCGAATCGCGACGGGGGGGGCCGCCGCCCCCCCCCCCCCCCCCCCCCCCCTGGATCCGCCCCTGACTGCGGTGGTAAGGTAACAGGAGTCTGTGTTCTGGCGTAATGCCTGATGAAGGGTTGGTCCCCCTTCCACAGATGTAGTCAACATTAGAGTTGTGGCTCCTGGCTTCGGGCTGTGAATCCGGAGATAAGCACCGGCGCATCCTATAACCTTCTGTAGGTTGGAGTTCTCTCCAGGGGTCACTTTACCTTTACCTTTTTACAGCTCAAAAAAACTTTATTTTTTGCGAAGTTCGCCATTTTTGCGAACTTCGTGAAATTTCGCCAAATTTCGCGAACTTCGCAAAGAATTTTTCGCGATGTTTTGCGAAGTTATTTCAGTTAACTGATTGAGGGGTTTTCTCCATAGTAAAAAGCAAAAAGTTCTGTGGGCAAGCAAAATTTTAATTTTGTTTTGATTCAAATCCAAACTTCGCGAACTTCGTGAACTTCTTCAAATTTCGCGAGCTTCGCGACGGATTTTCGCGAAGTTAATAGTTATAGATAGTGAAAGCCCCGGTAGCCAGTTCGCAACCACATGTAATATATATGTATGGTCACAATTCACACTCTTATGTACTCTTGGTGGTAATGGTTTTCCGGTCGCATCTTTAACCAAACGTTGTTTCTGCTTCAGTCAAACCTCCTAATTAAAGTTTTCAATGTTTTTGTAGGTCCTGTCACGCCTGTTGTCACAGCTTGAACCGGTCATAACGGCAGAGCAGAAATTCTGCACTCGATTCTTTCATATCTCGGCTGGCAGATTGCAAGATTATGTGGGTATTTAGAGTTTTAAAGTAGTTTTTGTTTTTTCTTTTTAAAGTTATGCCAGTGCTCACTATTTGCATTGAGGACATTTGATACATTGTTTTCAGAGTTACATTAAATAGGTTCCGCGATAATTATTCAATAATTATCCGTACCATTTTTGAGGAATTTTTGATGCCGTTTAGCCTTTCTGATTTGAATTTTTTTGAAGAATTTTTTGTATCGTTGTTTTAATTTTTAGTGTTTTTTCTTCATTTCATAGAGACCGAATGATAGCACTAGTAGTGAGTCGCCAGGCTCTGCCAGCACAGGAGGTGGTAGTGGTGTTCTTGGAGGTGCCTCGCCGGAAAAACGGATCGAGTAAGCTAATGATAATGAAGGAAATTTCGGATTGACAAAAAATTGGGTCATTTTAGGATAAAATCATGTAGTCTCTGCTCTGTGTACAAGAGCGACGTGGAGAAATTCAGCAGGCTGTGACTCGGTGCCCTTTTATTACCGGATTGATTTTTTGATCTCCAACCATTCAATTTTTATCCATTGCATTTGTCTTGTATCGTCACTTTTTGGATTGTAAATGATCTTGTTATTAGGTGCGTGAGCTGTAGGCATAATGTCCAGTGTACTTTACAATTGCTTGTGCACAATGTTGAGTAATTTGATACACTTTTCATCACACGGTGTAAATCGATCACGTGACCCTCCAGAAATCGATGAATCAAAACAGAAAGCCCACTGGTATTTACATGTCAAAATAATTCCTAGTGGTTTCTCTAAAAAATTTTAAGTCTTTAAAGGGTTAATAGCTAAAAGTATACACTATACTGCACTTGTCATAGTCTTGTTATTGCGTGGCACTATCGCTCCCCCTTAAGGTTTTGATTCCTTTTGGAGACATCAACTTTGAATCCTTATTACTCATTCATTTCTTGGAGTTAAGAAGCCATTTTTATATCGAAATGGAGCCTAACATTTTGTCTTTCTAATGAATACAGTGAACCTATAAGTTTAGTTCTCACAAATTATTTTACTGCATTTTCGAAGTAATTGAATTTTCCAGATTTTTTGCAGACTAAAGTTTTCATGAGGCGTCCGCCACATCATTCGATTCCACAATTAAATAGCTGGGGACCCTTTTTTAATTATTATGAAACCGCTCTTCGTTATAAACAAAATTAGCTAAAATGCATGCGCAACCTAGATTTTGCCTACTTTCCCAACTTTGGAAAGCGACCATTTTAGCTAGAAAGTAGCAGCCGGGGCAACTAAAAAAGGGTCCCTGGGTATTGTTGTGTAAAACACGTCAAGTAAGTGGCAACCCTCAAGCTTGCATAGTAAATGGTCTACAATCGCTGAAAAAAATTTGGTCATGTTTTTGCAAAAACTACATTTTTATGATAGCAGCGTACGGGGTAGCATTTAAAAGATTACAATGCTACGAATAATCGGCCTCGACGAGACCTTCAAATTGACACCCTTAGTTTAATTTTGCGGCTTGCGTAGCTCAAGTAATGGCGGATTATTTGATTTCTGCAAAAATGACAAGTTTTTAACACCAAAATAAGAAAATCAGCTAAATCTCACTATAGAGAAAAGCTAGAAAGACCCTTCAAAAAGCAAAAATGTAGAGCTCAACAAGATCTTTCGAATGAATATAGTCATTGCAATGCAGCTACTGTCTAAATATCAAAAATCGGCAAAAACGGCCCTGAACGGAGACGTCAAAGTTTTGAATCGGGATTGCGCTGATGGTGTTAGAATGCTAAAAGAGCTTATTTTGGAAAGTTTCATCAAATTTCATCTTGATTTGAACCGTCAACCAATAATACATACGTATGTGCCCAAAAGGAATCGCCACCTTAAGTACCAACTGCTATTACTGGTACGTATTTATTGCATGAGCACTTTTGGATTGGGGATTTTTATTTTCAATTTCTTCGATTTTTTTTGCAGAAAACAGTTGAACGAAGAAATTCGTGTGGTTATGAGCGGTCTGTTTGGAAGACTGGATACAGATCTGGAAAGCTTTGTTTCTCACTGTGATAGAACTAGTCCATTGTAAGCACTTTAGCGCTTTTTCTATGGGGGGGAGGGGGAAATGTCTCAATAAACCGGGATTTCCTGCTGTAGTTTTTGTCCAAATACTGGTCAAGAGAACAGAAAATGTCCGGGTTTGCTGCCCAGTTCAAAAAGGGCAGAGTACGTAGGGTTAAACATAACTGTTTTAACTAGTTTGAGCTCCACTTAAGCTTGAGTTTTCCCTCGTTTAACTCTTTCATGAAAAGGATCGAGTTACTGTTTTAACTCTACCCTGTTTTTTGAAAAAGGCCCTTGAGGCCGGAGTTGGGATTGAAGTTCATGATATTGTGTGATTTTTTCTGATAGTAGAGTTATAATTTGGTAGAATCTGTACTTGTAGAATCTGTAGAGGTTTGTTGCTTTACGCACATTACAGAATATGTGAGATAATTAATGTGAGATTCCTGAAAATGAGTGCGAAATAATCTGAAAATGATTGCAAGTTTATTTTGGCCGCATATTATCTTAAGTTGGTTTTTTTATTCTGTTTTGGATTCGATTGTTTTTCTGTTGATTCATGTTTTCAGCTATGTGATGATGCTATTGGGTCATCTTTGGCGTCAAGTGATCTCCTATCAGGATACGGCCGGCTACCTGTCCATTCTGTTGGGTCGAATTGTGGTGATTGCCAAACGAAAATTTGATTCCTTTATGGTGGGTGGGATTTTTGTTTTTCTTTTGTCAATTTTTACTGCAGAAATTTTATTTATTTTATTATTTATTTGTAACTATTGTATGCACTATGCAACGTTGCAACGTTGCACTCTGCAACAATTTATTTGCAACAGATATTTTTGTTATTAACCACTGCCTGTGAATTGTTTATTTTAGAATACTCAAATTTCCAATCTGCAAGAAATTCGACTGACAAAACGGGTCAAGGTGGGCGTCTTCTCGTTTGTGGAATATTTTGAGGTATATATATACTTTACTCTTGTACTGCTATTATGTACATAGTTTGTTGTATCAAGAGAACATATTATTATTATGACATGAGTGTGACAGCAGGCAGGCTCTCTGTTATCAGCTGCAGGTATATACAAGCTCTGCGTGCTAACGACTAACGGCTCAACCCCTCAAAACTGCAACAACTGAATTGAGTATCCACTATGCATTGGCGTATGCTCACTCGCCGTATCTTTACGTGTTGAAGCTCTCACTGAAACACAACGACTCTGTCAGTCTCTAAAGTATTGTCTCTTGGTTTCGAGCTTTAGAACGCAAACATAGCAGACGGTACAAATTATTTGTTTTTTTGCAAGTTTTCTGTTTTTTTTCCAGAAAATTATCACGGAAGCTGAGATGGCCTTCAAAGACTCGGCGCGTCGACATGACGTAGAGCGGTCCTACGTTCAGCTGCTGGGCGCCATTTTTGAGGCTGTAGAGCGACTGGCCCAGGACTCCAACTCCAAAAGTCCTCCGCCTGTGGTGACCATGGAAAATTATCATCGGATATTTTGTAAGCGTATTATCCTGGTAAATTTTTTTAGTCAGAATTTTGTTTGTCAGAATATCACTAGTCAGAATTTCATTTGTCAGAATATCACTAGTCAGAATTTCATTAGTCAGAATGTCACTAGTCAGAATTTTGTTTGTCAGAATGTCACTAGTCAGAATTTCATTTGTCAGAATTTCACTTGTCAGAATTGCACTTGTCAGAATTTCTCTTGTCAGAATTTCATTTGTCAGAATTTTGCTTGTCAGAATGTCACTAGTCAGAATTTTGTTTGTCAGAATGTCACTAGTCAGAATTTCATTTGTCAGAATATCGCTAGTCAGAATTTCATTTGTCAGAATTTCATTTGTCAGAATTGCACTTATCAGAATTTCTCTTGTCAGAATTTCATTTGTCAGAATTGCACTTGTCATAATAATTATGGCTATGTGTAAGAATGTCACAAGTCAGTACGTGTATACCATTTGCCAGAATTCCATTATTTAGAATATCATTTATTGCTTGCTGTCAGTTTACTATCGCTGCTTATTTTATCTACAGTAAAATTACACAATTTTGTGTCAGAATTTTCGCTGTCACAAAATTCTGTAATCATACTGACAAAATTGACTTTTGTTTCCTAGTATTTTAAATTTTTTTATTCAGGCTTGCCGGATTCTGACCACACGTGCAAGCATATTGGGATCTTTTCCAGATTACCCCCCTCCCCAAAATTCTTAAAACTTGACCAAATGAGCTAAAATTTGGTATAGTCAAGAGTACATACATAATAGATAAGAGTATGACAGTTGGCAAGCTCTCTGTTATCAGCAGCAGGTACATGCTCTGCACGCTAACGGCTGACCTCCCCCCCACAAATGTGTACCCAGTACACGTTTTTGTACGCTCACTCGCCGTATCTTTGCGTGTTAAAGCTCGAAAACACAACGCCTGTGTGCCTCTAATTTGTGTCTGCTTCGAGCGTTAAAACGCTAAGATAGCGTGCAAATCCCTTTGAAGTGAGCATACACGTTTGTGAGGGGGGGGGTCAGCCGTTAGCGTGCAGAGCATGTACCTGCTGCTGATAACTGAGAGCTTGCCAGCTGTCATACTCTTATCTATTATGTTCTCTTGGTATGGGTAAGTTGTCGACCTCGCTGAGTTCAAGTATCGCAAAATTTTTCGATTTAGCGAAGTCCGATTTTTTTGATTCGCAAGGGGGGAACCAAGGGGAACCGAAAAAGTTTTTGCCTGCGATTTTGATGAAAAGTCGCATATAGGGGTTTTCTGGGGCGCTGACCACGAATCTGAAATCAGTTTGTCGATTCAGCTTTCCGTTAGCTCAATATAATCAAGTTGTAGGCTTAAGATGTAAGCTTATAACTAACGGAAAGCTGAATCGAAAAACTGATTTCAGATTTTTGCTCAGCGCCCCAGTAAACCCTTGTTTGCAACTTTTCAATCAAATCGAAGACAAAAGTTTTCGGTTCCCCTTGGTTGGATCCCTTGCGAATCAAAAAAATCTAATTTCGCGAAATCTAAAATTTTTACGATATTTGAACTCAGCTAGTTCGGAAACATACCTATACCAACTTTTAGCTCATTTGGTCAAATTTTAAGAATTTTAGGGGTTGGGGGTAATCTGGAAAAGACTGGCAAATATTGTGACGCATATTGTAAGTATAATATGCAAGAGTACATAACGATATTATCATGATAATGATATCATTATGTACTCTTGGTATATGTTATATATAGCTCTGCTATTATGGCGTATAAAAAGACTATGAGAAAGTTTTAGGCTGTGGTGCAGATATACGTACATGCAGATACATGTTAGAGCTAAGAATAGTTCATATATTCTAAAGCGACATCCTTTGTTTAAACAGAGGCGGCAGAGTCAGTCTTTTCAGACTTGTGGCATGTTTCTGACTAATGAAATTTTGACAAATAATTCTGACTAATGAAATTCTGACTAATGAAATTCTGACAAAGAAAATTCAGACTTAAGAAAGTAGACGGTAAATTTTGGATTTTGATTTTCTAGTGAGACTGGAGTTTCATACTAAAGCATTGCTGTCGACGTGATATAGTATTTGGTTCGGAGGGGGGGGGATGGTGTTTGCTGCGTTTCGAAATGTGTAATTTTTGAAAGCGACCTCTACAATATTCTGTTTTTGTTTAATTTTCCCATTTTTTCCTATTTCAGCCATTCTCTCACGGCTGAAGGTAGCCTGTCTGGAGCCCAACCGACGGGAGGCCAAACAACGCTACCAGGACAGCCTACAGATTTATGTGGAACAGTATATGGGGCGCCCTCTGGATAAGCTTAGTGTAAACCCGAATTATTTTAGTTTTTTTCAGATTTTTTTGTCAAAAAATATTTTGTGGCACCATTCTATTGTAGATTATAATGATCAAAGAGCTAGAATTGGATACAAACCCTTTTTTTATGAAGTCATCAAATTTTTAAGACCTTAGCCAGGAGCCACGAAATTCTCCTAAAATATTTTCTGAGATTATCTCATTATTTTCATTCATTTTTTTTGAACTTTTGTGTCATTTTCCGTCATTTTCTGTTTTTTCTCCAATTTGTAGACATTTTTTGACAACGTGGATCGTGCCATAGAACAGGGTATGCGGTCCGAAGAAATTGGATATCAGATGAAGTTCAGTCGACAAGAGCTGGAAAAACTGTTGCGAGAATATCCGGGGCGGGAGGTGTGTACATAATAATAATAATAATAATTTAATAATTTTAATTAGTAAATTTGTTAATTGAGCAAAAACTAACTATTATGTTGAGATGCAATTGCAGTGCAATATTAGGATTGGTTCATCTACTGCGTATTTATAGCAACTGCCATGTTATAAACTACATTTCTATTTTCTCTATGTCTACTGACTCTGAGTGCCGTTTCGGTCGAGTGGTTAAGGCGTTCGAGTGTGAATCCGATAGTTCGAGGTTCGAATCCCCGCTGTCACAAGCCTTTTCACAAATCCCCTTGAGCAAGGGACCAAGCACATATCGGTTCGCCGTGAGCTCTAGCCAACCCAGCTATCCATCCTTAACTGGTCGGTAAATGGGTACCACTACGGTGGGAAGGTTACAGGAGTCTGTGCAGAAGGACCGCCCTCCCCTCCACGGATGCAGTTATCATTTGAGGTGAAACTCCTGGCTCTAAGGCTGTGTATCCGGGGATGAGCACCGGCACCCATTGTCCCTGAAGCAGGGAATGAGATACTATCCAGGGGTCACCCTTACCTTTACCTTACTGTCTCTACATTGTGCTATTAGTTTTTTTTATGGAAAAGAACTGTTATCTATTAACGGTGATTTTCTCGTAATTGTGTTGGGTAATTTGATTTGGTGGGGTCTGAATTTGGTTCTGTGTAATTACCTGTAGTGGTAGCGTTCAAATAATACTGTTGCAGGACAATTCCGTCCTAATTAGGCATGGCTAAAATAATTAATATTTTAATATGTCTAAATTTCGTACAGTTTTGCAGTCATGACTCAGGACACATCTGCCACCTTTACTCTCAAAGTTTCATCAAAATTGGACCAACCGTTAAATTTTTTTCTGACGGACTATGGAGGGTGGGAATAATTATGGAAAAGATTCTTTCTGTGTACAGTAAGTAGGGCATCTTCAATTATGCCTGCATAATTTCATTCGTGTGACTTTTCCTAGGTTCGGAAGGGTCTGGAACATTTGTATGCCAAAGTGGAGAAGCATCTGTCTGAACAGGAAAACCTATTTCAGGTCGGTTCATTCTCGCTTGAAATTAGTTTTTGACTACAGTTTGCACAAAAAACAACTTAACTAGTGTATAGTTTGTACAAAAAACAACTACTTTTGACCATAGGATAACGTGAGGGGAATGGGGGGGCAGGTTCCCCCAGACCGATAAAAACGGAAAGACCCCCCCCCCCTCAGCGAGAAGGATAAAAGGGCAGACCCTTTCGTCCAAAAAAGAAAAAAGGTAGACCCCCTCACCTCAGCGATTTTTACCAAAAATTCAATATTTTTAGTAGACTTTGGCGATTTTGCAAAGAATTTCTTACAAATCGTTAGAAATCGTCAACTATATAAATGTTTGGCCAAAAATGTAAAAAATTGCAATTTTTGCTAATTTATAGAGTAGAAGATCCCCTTAAAACTTTGCAATTTTTTTAGCCGTGGTCAGAGTACCAGATTCGGACCCCTTGTTAATGCATACAGTACAGCTCAAAACAAAGTTAATTTTTTGCGATGTTCGCAAACTCCGCGAACTTGGCGAAGCTAGCGACATTTCGCCAAATTTAGAGAACTTCGCGAAATCGTTAGTTAGCTAATTTGAGGGTTTTTTTCCATATCTACAAAAAATTGGTAAAAAATTTTAAAATCTAATTTAGACTCAAGATTTGGTGCCTTCGCGAAGTTCGCTAAAGTTTAAAGAAGTTCGCATAATTTGGCGAAATTCGCCAAGATTTTAGCGAATTTCGCGAAGATCTTAGCGAAGTGTAAACGAATTTCGCTAAAATCTTCGCGAACTTCGCATGAAATTGGCGAACTTCACTAAACTCGGCGCGAAATTCGCGAAGGCACCAAATCTAGAGTCCAAATTAGATTTTAAAATTTTTTGCCTATTTTTGGTAGATATGGAGAAAACCCCTCAAATTAGCTAGCTAACGATTTCGCGAAGTTCGCTAACTTTTTCGCGAACTTCTCTAATTTTAGCGAAATGTCGCTAGCTTCGCGAAGTTCGCGGAGTTTGCGAACTTCGCAAAAATTAACTTTGTTTTGAGCTATACTGTCCATTGTACAACGGATATTTGTTGCAAGCTTCATCTCGCGTGCATATCGGGTCAATTTGTTTGGACCACGGGTGTTCAGTTGGGAGGGGGGCGGAGCGTATATAAGATTTTTAACAGGGGCGGTTTTGACAAAAATTTAGGCTTTTTGTAATGAACGTTAAATTTTCCCTCGAACAACCCAAAAGGAGGGGGTTTCAACCCCGAAACCCCACCCATAAATCATGGGGGATTTAGCCAAAAGAATTGTTTTTGGCGGTAATTGCATTGAGTATAATATGTGTCTGGGGGGTCATTACTACTATACGTAGTATTTTATTTAGTTATTTCCCTTCCGTCTGAAACCAATTAATGACTTTTGTGCTTTATGGTTCCTAAAATCGTCAAATTATTGGTTTTCCTTGTTTCAGGTTGTCTGGCATCTGATGCAGGATCAGTTTATCAATCAGTATAAGCATTATGAGGGTCTGATTGCCCGCTGCTATCCCAATGCCAATCTTAGCCTGGATTTCACCATTGAGGATATTCTCCAATATTTCTCAGAGATTGCCCGAAAACAGTGAATAAATCCATCCCTTCTTGTTTCGACTGCCACGATTTTTTTGCTCCCAGAGTTGCGAAAGTTCATCGTGCAAAGAATTATGGTCTTGTTTCTGTTGTCTAATTTTAGCATTGTCTTTGTTGAATTTCATACTTTTGTAATTTAATTGTTTATATATATCTGATTAATATGATGTATATACAATTTGGTATTTATTGTTGTTTATTTATTGAGTGTTATTTGAATTAGAACAAAGTTGTTCAAATTAATTTTAGTTATTGGGTGCTTTTGTCGGTCAAAGGTTAGGCTTAAGCTCGGTCTATCCTTGTCCGTTTGGGTGATTGTAAGAAAACGCGCAACCGGACAATGATAAATTCTTTTCAATAGAGTCTACGCTCAAAGGCTAAACGTTCAAGTTTAAACTGCCCTTAAAGGGGTCGAGAATTTTCCAATGTCTCCGTTTTTCTAATTTTCCTTATTCCTACTTCACATGGGTCCACTAAACAAGACAGTTACATTTGTTGCAAACTTTCCAATCATTCAGAAAAGTCCTCCAATGATGACCCCGACAAGGGCAAACTATGTAAACATAGGAAAACGAAAAAGTTAGGAAAACTTCGCGGTGACCAAAAGTTTGAGCGCTGTGTTAAGAGCAAACGGCTATAACTTGGCACAATGGTAATCTGAACTAGCTAACATGCTTGTAAGTTTTTGCGTTAGCTCAAACCTGGATGAAGTCGGTTTTTGCACAATTTTATCTTACTGTTTCGTCATGACCTGAACCAACCATTCACTGCACAAGTTTCATGTTAACACAGTACACAAATATGGGGTCAATTTACACATGCACAATCCATGCTGTTATTTGGGAATACAACACTTGCCACACCACACACGTTTTGCCTCAAAATACGTCATTTTCTCAAATGTTTGAATATAATGGTCCATAAGTAAGTGGTGCCCATGTCAAGGTAATAGAAACCCACAAACCCCCATCAGAGGAAAGCATGTTTCCTGCGCACCAGCACTTGATTAATACAGCTGCGGATCATTTCTATCAGATACTTCAAGCGCCACGATATGCTTATATCTATTAATAAATGCTTATATGCTTATACCCAATAAAACCTGATAGCTTTTAAAATAAAAATCGAAGACAAAAAGACAACTAGAAATCTGCCACATCTATTTCGCCAATTGTAGAATTTAATCCTTTATGCCCGGTCGTGCTATATGGCCCAGGTGGCTATATTCGAACTCCATTGTCTTGAGCACTGGTCAGTTTCCGGTTAGCAGTCTCGGCATTTACTCTTTTTGTTTTCAGCACATTGACTCCATTTTTGAAGCACATTTCCACGCCAACTGGAAAAATGGAGTTTCTGTAGCTTTCCGCTGACAATGAAAATTTTAGAATAAAGGTCGAGTATTGGTGACCATGTGCGCAATAGTGGCTTGCATTAATGAATACGACCCATTCCCGGCCCTAGTACTGAAACTCACGGGTGGGAGCCTCGGGCGTACTGTATTGCAGCTTAAGAGTTTTTACTTTTTTTACATAGGAGATTTTACTGGATAGTTTTACCTTAAATTTATGATATTTTCAACGTTAAAGGTTTGTGCTTATCGGTCACGTTTTGTTCCCACTTTAAAGTAACATTGTTTACTAGCTATTAACATGTTGCATTCTACTTCTGCTACTATGACATTCCACTTAGTACCAAATGTCATTTAAATCTCACTGGTTGCCTAATTGTTAAGGTGAAGATTTCATGGAATTTATTTAATTTATTGCATTTGTATTGGAAAACTTATTGCATCTCATTACAGATATGGTAGCGCCATAGACAACGCTTTTAATACAGGAATAGTTTTGAATCAGAAACTTTTAAATCACTGAATGCAACAATTGGGGAGCATGATTAGCATCAAATCTTTCAATTAATTTGCGCAGTGTTGCGTTTACCACATTGTAATACCAATCCGAATTTCGATGATAACCTTACAAGTTTTTGAAATTTTGAATTTTTTGGAAAAAAAACTGGGCCGGTTTGAGCGGACCTAGGACAGCTTTTCAAGGGCCCAGCTGATCCGCAAATTAATTCCGTGCAATTCCGCTTCATAGGCTCTGCTACAGTTCTGTTGCGCTCGTACTGGCTGCTACAGTATTATTATGCTCCCGTAAAGTTTGAAAAAAGGAACTATTTGTTATTTTTAAAGTTTTTTGTTTGTTATTGGTGCTTGGTATATGTGCCCGGAACGTTCCTAAGGATTTCAAGATTTTCTAGTTTCTTAAACATGTCCTGGAAAGCTTTGGGGCTCCAACTGCAACCAGTCTCAACTCACAGCAAATTTTTGAAAAGTTAGCGTATCTCAAAGGATTGATTTCTTTATAGAGCAAAGCAAACATGTTACAGGTACGGTTCTCTGATTCTCATGGTTATGACTCTTCTCAGATCCATCCCCGCACCCTACTTGTAGCCAGTCAATCCTCTCACCAACACCTACAATTTGGCTCTTCATGTTATTCTTTGATTTCCCAGTGTTTTAAGAGGTAACAGCGAAAATTAGGTTTCAAGTTTTCAAATTGACAGCTTCAAGAACTCTGGACCATCGGTCAAGTATTGCCCACACTTAGAAATTTTAACGAAAATCAGAGAAAATAAACATTTATATCAAAACATTAGGTGTGTTTGTGTTTGTTAAGTGGTAAAACTAATAACACATAAATAACAAATACTAAACTTGTAAAGTCTTAGTATAAGCAGTACATATTGACACTGTGCAGAACATATACGAGTGTGAGAGCTGTAATGCCCCCTGTTAAAACGGTTAAATTGCAGGTACATGCTCGGCACACTAACAGCTGATCACCCTCACAAACGTGTACCTGCAGCACAAAACAGAGAACCTGCCAGCTGGCACATATCTTATAATGTGTACTTTTATATAAGTAGCAAATATCCAAGTACGCAAATTTGTAAAATGCAAATGCCACACGAATGAAAAAGTTCAAAAGATTATGTGCTAATAGGTTAGTACGAGAAATAAGCTCTATACAAATATGGTGAGACAAACTTGGGTCTATCATACCGAATCTTTCCAAGAGAAAGTTAATGTGCTTTTTAAAGGAAAATTATTTTCATGAAGTGGTCGTTTGTTTAGTTGATTTCACAACTGAGACAGCATTAAACCACTTAGTTTTGAAGGTTTGGTTAACCACAGCTACGAAGACCCGTCTATATGGCTTGCAGAACGCTATATTTAGAAAAAGGGCTAGTGAAGTATTCAGACCACGAAATACTATGATTAGAGCCTGAACTGTATTATTAAAGTACATCACGTTGAAAAACAATTCAACCGCAACTTCAACGGGCATATGAAAAACTGTAATTAGTAAACTGAAGAATTTTTGTATCGCCATTCCTATGGTTAATGTTATCCAAGGAATGGTACAGACGATATTCAAGATGACTGTGCTGCTGACTAGGCGAAAAAGCCTCTTCTGCTTTTTGGTATCACTTTTCTGACTAACAGGTTGCAACACCGTCGAAGGGGTTAAATTTGTTTTCTTTCGAATGGAGAAATAGGCATGTATCGAAAAACCTACCTGTAGACATAAACCCAAAAAATTCGAAGCAAAATAAATGACTCCCCAAACAATTTCCCTGATACCGTCAAGGTTTTCAAAATAATTAGGGCTTTCGCCTCCAGGTCGTACACTGCCACCTTCGCTAAGTTTCAGAATGATAGCTATCATAAAGTAAAAGATGACTGATTGGAAAGCAAAACTAATACAGAAAACACAAACCAGTACGGAGACACAAGTGCCAACAATTATAAATGGCAATTTTGACTTGGAGTATGTTCTGTAAAATAAAGGTTTAGTGATTGCCAGCCATCTATCTACACTCAGCAGTACGAGTGCAATCTGATTTAATGTAGAGACTGCAGGGTCAGCAAGGCTAGCCAAAAAATTAAAGGCATAGTCCCCTCGACACAGCGGACCCGTTTCCAGGGCACTCATTAAAAGCGGAAGGTTCAGCACAGAAATGGCTGCAAGAATGACTCCCATGATATCGGTTGCTGACTCGATAGAGTGATAGAGAGAAGCACTTTTCATGTCAGCATCTTTTGATAAAAGCTTACGTAAAACTATTATGTTCAGCGTAGAAAACAGTACCGCAAATGGCGCCAAAAGTAGTAAGAAAAATATTTTGCAAATTACCTCAATGAATTTGGAGGTATACCCACGTTTAGCTCGTCGTGTACTTTGAATAGATGTAATCACGGTTGGGTACGACGTAAAGTACACAAGTAGGTATTTTAAAGAGTACAACCACTGCAGGAACTTTTGCGACCAGGAACATCTTCCATAAACAAGCGGCCCACAGTAAGTGACAAAGTAAGACTCCATCGAGACAAGCGGGGCAAATCTGTCGTAGCCATTAATATAGAAACTTTTCAAAGTAATATTGTCGCAAATAAGCTTAGTTTCATCCAAGCTTAAGCCCCTTTCTACATGTTCTAAAGCGCAGGAACGCATTGGGCAACTTCTTTTTTCACCAATTAATTTATTGCTGAAACAGTACCATTTTAAACCTTAACTTTTTGGAATTGCAGTAATATCAATAGTAAAAGCATTGCGGACATTGAATATAGGAACCCCTGAATTAAATAATCCCATCGATATATTATGATTATGATTATTATTATTATTAAATACCTTAGTATTATGTAATTTGGCTGCTACTGAGCTGGCAAAACTACTGGCCATGCAAATACAAGTACAAATACAGTAATTAGGTACTTGTACATTGCGTTTCTGTAGTGCCTTTGCTGTTCCAAAAACCGGTTTAAATCCCTTGAACGAAACTACAAATCCGTCCTGCTCTAACCTGAATAAAATGCGTGCAAATGAACTAAAGCATAGGCTCCACACTGTTCCTGTAATAACAGTAATTATTTTGTCAACGCTTAGCCATGATCAATGATTAAGAAGTGTGAAGGAACTTACTAAATATCGCCAACGGTCAAATTTGGTTCGTTGTACGCTGTAAAATTTGGGTTGTTAACCACCATTCGGACAATTTCTGAAGTTCTGATATGATTTAGACTTTGACTTCCTGCCTTTGTTATATGCCAACTAAATGAAGAACAATGAGCAGTGGTTATTGTCTAATTTTGGACACATTAGGTTATAAATAAAATATGTATGAGCCAGGTGTATAATTGCCTCATATGCAAAAGGACATTTGCACATGGGACAAAGATCTTTTGCCGCAAAACGAAATTTAAGTCATTCTTACTTCAAACGTTTGTTAATTAAAAATGTTTTAATCTTCATTTGACTACATCAATGACAGAAATCGGTACCAAATAGTTTGAAGCTCGAAAATTAAAACGTTAAAATTTGTAGATTAGAAACTTCTGAAGTTGTAAATTTTTGTAGAGTTTGGTATTTTTCGACGGTCATTTCTAAAAGCCAACTTTAAATATTAAATATCCGAAACCTTGAAAATTAGATTTCTCGTTAAAATTAAATGCGTTTGTCAATCTAAAGCTTAAACCATACTAACCAAAAATAGTAAATTTAAAAGTTAGAAAATTTCAGATATAGATAATTTAGTTTTTGAATTTAATATCCTTGCTAATCACGAATACCAAAAATAGATATAAAAAATAATTAGCGCCGGTTTGTTTACGTGTCTAGGAATGTCATATTTTTACACAACACCAAACAGATGTTAATCAATCAATATATTTGTAAGCTAAAAGACTTTGTGCACGTCAATGTACAAACGTTTGCAAAAAATTTTAAATTTTCATAATTTCCAAATATTCGTCAACGATGTTCCCACCTTCAAAAATTTCAAACTTCAAAAGATTCAAATCTAGAAATTTCAACTTTCTGGACAACGCCAAACGAATCTAAAATTTCCAAATTTCCAAATATTCGTTAGCGTAATTCACCTTTTCGAACTTCTAAAACTTTAAAATTTCATCTTTTTACTTTTCGATGTTCAGTCTCAGTAATTAGTAACAATTTCTAATATTAATGTAGTTAAACAAAATGTTCGATTAACAAGCGTTTGACATAAGAGAAACTACACAGAATTCCTAATATTTCCATATGTGGCAAAAGATCTTTGTCAAATCTGCACATGGGGCAAAGAAGTTGGCGCATATTCATATTTGACTGAAATTCCAGCCCCATATGGGGCAATTTTACACATGGTCCGTAACATGTCCAGAGGAATAACATATGAATGAGAAAGAAGAGATTTTATATATACCTATATAAAATGATATGTACGTAAGCGATGGGTTAAATGAATGAACAACTCATTTTACAGGCGAACATTATTTTAGTGCAAATTATTCAAATGTTTAACAGAAAAGACAGATTAACAGCTGTGGTGCTACAGCAATAGTTTAGTTAATACAGTATGGCTTACCTTGTATAGATGAAACAAAATCCAACATGAAGAAGCATTGCAATTTTCACAATTTCTGCAAACAAACTGTGAATGAAGCACTACAATGGAGTCCGGTTACTGCTGTCTCGATCACCAAGTGGCTGAAGTATTCAAATTCAGTAAAGGTCGTTCTGTTTATGACATGTGTTCAATTCAACTAGAGAATAACAGGAAGAAGTGCTTTCAGTACTATAGTACACAAAGTCCAGAAGGAGACTTGAGAAGTCCTTCTATATCTTTAATTAGACTGATGTGTATTTATGTGAGAGGCCCGAGCATTATCTCAGTGCACTGACAATATACAACGCATTTGTGTGTTTATTATCACTTCGTTTTGGATACTAACTCCTTCTAGCGCGGTACAACTGTGGCTTCGGTAGCTGAGATGGCAGAGGGATCTAAGTACTAATCCTTTATTGTAGTGAGTTGTAATCCCACCTGAGGTCCCAATTTTTGCGACCACAGTGGCTGCAATGACAGTTTAATTTATTTTGTTGTGCCCCGAAGATTTGTATTGCAGATTGCTGAAAATGAAAGCTGTTTCGTTAAGTGATGAATCCATTCAACTTAGGGACGACAGTTACCCGTCTTGCTTATCTAAAGTACATTAAAACATTTAATAGTGGACTAAGATCACTCTTCCACTTAGGATACGGCAGAATCTGTCGCAGAAATCGAAATGTTTGAGATTAGGACTTGACAACTTTAACTATTCTGGCAGAAACAAAAGACTGTGAGCATTTGGATAAGAAAGAAAATGCACAGACTAAACCAGATTAATCAGAGCCTTTGGATTCTACTGGTTTGCAATAGCATTTGATTTCATATGGCAATTTATTTTCTGCTCCAATTTGTGTTCAAATTGTGTTCTACAATTTTAAGTTCAAATTAACTCCAAGGGACCATTCTAAAAAGTGCTTTGGTGAAGCAACTAACGGAATGAACAAACAGGACGAATTTTCGCATCTTAGCAGGTTGATATGAACCAAGGAATAATGAAAAATAAAATATGTTACCTATGTTTTAACTAATTGGAGAATTTTATCAAGAAAGTTTCGCCAACGCTAAGAGTACAGATCGCAAGCTAAAAATGTCATCCCACCTCGTTTGGTCTAGAACAATTTAACCAAAACCCCGAGGGTTGGAGGCTTACAACAAAGCTTTGCAATTGTTGGCCAGAACAATTGGTAGCTTGGGGATTCGCTTATACGTCAATCCTGGTCGAGCAAGTCCCAGAATTCAATCCTAACAAATTGTAAAAAAAGGATGACTTCTTCTTGTCCATATTGCAGTGACCAAGCAGACAAGTTTAGTTATTAGTGGATATTGCTGAATTTAGGCAGAAGGCCCGTATTCATAATGCGCTGGTACCCATGCCACTGGTATGTAAACATGAGTACCAGTGGTTTACCAATGCTATCACCAAGAGTCCATGATTTTCTCCTATATATTAGAAGAAGAGTAAGCCACTAGAGGGCTTCTCTTCACTGCATTGCGTAACGGTGCTCCGACCACAATACGCTAATGTTCCCCCGGTTGGTGGGGGGGGGGTCGACAAGCATACCCCCTCCCCGTTTGGTGGGGGGAGTAGCCGAAAGTGGTCCCCGTTTGGTGGGAGGGGGGGTAGCCAAAAGTGGTCCCCGTTTGGGGGGTTCGCTGAAAGAGGTCCCCGTTTGGGGGGGGGCAGAAAAGAGGTCCCCGTTTGGGGGAAGGGGGCTCGCTCAAGCAGGCTAAGTTTTGCTCGTTCTGATTGGCTATTGGCGACTCTTTCAGCGACTCCCCCCCAAACGGGGTCCCATTTTCGAATAGAGCAAAAACTACCGTAATCCTCTGCTCTAGTCCCCCCTCCACTAAACGAGGGACCTCTTTTTGGCTATCCCCACCAAACGGAGTGGGGGTATGCAATGTCGATTTGGTCGACCCCCCCCCAAATGGGGGAACATTCGCGTATTATGGGCGGAGCACCGTTACGCAATGCAGTGAAGAGAAGCCCTCTAGTGGCTTACTCTTCTTCTTAATAATAGTGCAATTATGCACTCTTGCGAATTAATAGAGCTTTTTAAGCGCTGGTGCCTTAGACGTGGTGCCATACAATGGTTAAGATTGCAAACCACTGTAAAGAAATCAAGTTGGAGACCCGGAGTCAGTGGGACCCAACAAGACTCTTTACGGGGGTGCTGTGCGCTGAAGGCTGGATACGCAACCTGGACTGGAGATAGTTCCAGGCCGGCCCAAGACAAGCCTCGCCAACGAGATTTTGACCTAACGTGGCCCTAACTCAGAGTAGACTGCCAGATTTTAATTTAGAAAAGTTACCTACCGAACTAACTACAAACTAAGCCCTAACTAAATAAAAGACTAGGCCAAGTGGCCATGTATAAAGTTTATTGGAACAGTAATTTAGAAGATAGGAACAGAAGAGGGAATTAAGTAAATAAGTAGAATTTTAAATATGGATCGAATAAATTTAGGCTCCCTCCCTTACCGAATTTCGGGGATCCCCCACCCAGTCTATCCCCAAACTGGGAGGCTTCTACTTTTCCTCCCCGAAGTTCGAAGCTCTAGGGGACTCAAAGCATAAATAGAGACTTACCAATCTCAACCTGGCACCGGGGACTGCAGGAAAGTAGGCTTGAAAAATCCAACTATCTCTAACAGTGAGAAGTGTTCCCCTTTTAAAGCCCCAATTTTGAAATATGCAAATTAGTTATGCAAATTAGGTAGAAGTTTCTAGACGAAAAACGTAGACAAGAAAGTAATGCATAACACGTGAATTTGAGAGAAATTGGAAATAAAATTATGCAAATTAGGTAACACATGAAATTTGTCAGTAGGGCATCCCCGCCCTACTGTACATGTCCCCAGGGCTTACCGCCCGAGCTCCTGCGAGGGAACCAAAGTCACACCGAAAAAAGAACTAAGCGAAACTATATTAGTAGAAACTCGAAAAAAATGAAAATTTTAGCGAGGCAATACAGGTACGGAACCAACCCCGGATCCAGCTAGAAAGGCGCCTGGATTAAAGGCCAACCGCGGGTGGAGCGCCTAGGGGACCGTCAGCTATGTAAACAGCTGGAATTTACTGCGAAAAGTATTATGAGTACAAGAACCGGATAGGGTGTCATTGCGCGGCATAGCGAGATCACCCTGAAACAGGGGAGCGCTCGCCTCACGACATCGAATCCCCTCAATGGTGGGCGCAGACTCATGAAGAGACTACGATGCCGTTACAGTGCCCATGACAACACAACTATCGAATGGTTAGGGAGGCATTGGCCGCCGACCCTTCCAGTTTTGGTAAGTAGAATTTTAGTGGGCAGGGTTCGTTGGGACAACTACCGTTTGCGCCCGCAAGAGGTAGAATTTTAAATTTAATATGTGGTGGCTTTATAAAAGGAAATTTATAGGGACAGTTTGTCCATCCCCGGACGCCTCACAGAACTAGTAAACGAGAAAAATTTTAGTAAACTAGAAGAATTTAGGTTAATTTTTGGCTATAAGTTTTGTTAATTTTGAGAACTTTGGCAAACAAACGATATATATACAAAGCAATAAATAGATTTAACGTTAGTTTCAAAACAACCATACTTATTCTTCGATGTCTTCTTTCTTCTGGGAGTTGGAGAAAGTCACAAATAGGGACGTAGATCACAGTTAGGCAGTGGCAATCATAAATGGGAATGGCATAATTGAGCAATAGTCCAGGTTGAGGTAAGTCAAGGCTGAGAATCATAGTAGAGGGTCATAATATAGGATCATAAATATAGGCATAGTAGAGTAAATCATGGATCATAGGATCAGGAAGGAAGGATATGAATGTTGGGGACTGGTAGGTACCAACCAATGATTGGGGCAACATCCGCCGTTGCTTCTTCATTGAGGTACTGTTGAGTCTTCGTCACCGCCGATGTTGAGGCTATGAGGTTCTTCCGTCGTAGATTTTTACCATAGGAAGGAGCCAGCTGGTCAACAAAACATCGCCGTTCTGGACCTTTATCCTACCCTTCGCCGGGCAGGCCCAACCCATCTCCGGGCGGGAGGGGACAGTACTAGGCTTCGCCATGCCTAGGCTTGCTAAAGACCAGTCTCATGGTAGTCCGGTACAAGCCTCGAAAGCTAGATCATAGCATAGTAAGGCCATATTTGGATAGAAAAAGTAGCCATTACAATGTGGTAGCTCTTATCATTTGGGCGTCAGATCCTGACCCCTACTTATCATTCACCAGCCATAGTCCGGCCGGCCAATGGCCCTACCAAGAGCTCCAAGGCTTGCAGCTCCCCAGGGCTTAAGTCCAAAGCCCTTGCAGGTACGCCTTGAATAGCCCCAGTGCCGAGAACTGGGACACAACTGGTAAACAGGCTCATTACAGGACACAAGACAAGCAAGCAGGGGTGACTCTTACTAGCCACACAAGTAAGCTGGACTACTCGTCCCCAGGGCTTAAGTTCAAAGCCCCTGCATATACGCTTTGGACTGCCCCGAAGCTCAAACCTGAGACCACAGGTAAGCTCCATTGACCCGCCATACCATACCATTGAAGAAGAAGAAGAGTCCAGGCAAACTGCTTAGCCCACTTCGTGAAGCTACCACACGCTGTGAGGTCTATGGCCATGATCCGGCTCATAGCATAGCTCTGCGAGGCCAAGAGGCTCTCACAGAAAATACCCTCCTGCGGGTGAGCATGGACAGGAGAGGCTCCTCCTGTATGCGGTCGTTGAATCGTCAGAACTGTAATTTTGCTGGAATAGAACCTCAAAGCCCAGCAACAGCTCTACCTCATCCCCAAGGGAGCCTAATGCATGAAGAGCCTTAATTCCAGCACCTTCACGGCTAGCTGAGATGGTCTATATAGGTGGAGTTTGCAGCAAAGATTAAGGGTCTGCTATTCCTGGTTGGGGAAAAGGATATTGCTCCGTGCCATAGCCGGCAACAGGAGACCTTTTCCACCCCAACCTATAAGCTGCTAACATAAGCAGAGGGGTCAGAGATTCCTGTCCCCCTCACACTGATGTGCAGTCTCATAGTTCGAGCTATAAAAAAGTTTCAACTTTGGTACCCGAAAAAGTTAAAATTTGGCAATAAACTGATAAAAAATGCATTAGAATAAAAGGCGAGGCTGAATTAAGAGAAATAAAAGTGATTTTACTTATAAAAGTTAAGAGTTTGCTAAAAAATTTTATTTTCCGTACCCCGGAAAATACATTGGCTTCCCTAAACCCGGGAAAGCCACAAAACTTGCTTTATTTCTCCCGAAATCCGGGAAAAATTGCCTCTCAAACCAGAGAGAAAGCAAGTAAAATTTTGAAACCGTTGGAGGCCGGAACTGGCAGCCTATTGTAAAGAAATCAAGTTGGAGACACGGAGTCAGTGGGACCCAACAAGACTCTTTACGGGGGTGCTGTGCGCTGAAGGCTGGATACGCAACCTGGACTGGAGATAGTTCCAGGCCGGCCCAAGACAAGCCTCGCCAACGAGATTTTGACCTAACGTGGCCCTAACTCAGAGTAGACTGCCAGATTTTAATTTAGAAAAGTTACCTACCGAACTAACTAAAAACTAAGCCCTAACTAAATAAAAGACTAGGCCAAGTGGCCATGTATAAAGTTTATTGGAACAGTAATTTAGAAGATAGGAACAGAAGAGGGAAATTAAGTAAATAAGTAGAATTTTAAATATGGATCGAATAAATTCTCCCTCCTCCTCCTCCTCCTCAACTCCCTCCCTTACCGAATTTCGGGGATCCCCCACCCAGTCTATCCCCAGACTGGGAGGCTTCTACTTTTCCTCCCCGAAGTTCGAAGCTCTAGGGGACTCAAAGCATAAATAGAGACTTACCAATCTCAACCTGGCACCGGGGACTGCAGGAAAGTAGGCTTGAAAAATCCAACTATCTCTAACAGTGAGAAGTGTTCCCCTTTTAAAGCCCCAATTTTGAAATATGCAAATTAGTTATGCAAATTAGGTAGAAGTTTCTAGACGAAAAACGTAGACAAGAAAGTAATGCATAACACGTGAATTTGAGAGAAATTGGAAATAAAATTATGCAAATTAGGTAACACATGAAATTTGTCAGTAGGGCATCCCCGCCCTACTGTACACCACCACTATAGTTTGAACTATAATACTTTAGTTCACGCTTATAAAATATTGTTCTGTCGACAATAAAGAATACACATGCACACTTTAGTTTTTATTTCCAAGTCATATCAGTCTTCTGCCTGAATTTTTAATGCAGACTATTAAACAGGATAAATTCCCAAATACTAACTTTGCATATAAATCAACCTAAACATACCTATATTTAGCCAGTTTCAAATTAATTGATTTATTAATTCATATTCAATTAGTTTGTGTAATCTCTAATCTCGACAGCAGGTTATTTTATAAGGCATACATACCACTGGTATCACTTCATTTGATACCACTACTAAATTTTGATTTTTGATCTTGATCTTGATCCTAATCTTTGATAACTTGATTTTTAACGTTTCCGCCATACCACTGATATGCTAACCATAGCTAGAAAACCATAGCACTGTGAGTTCGGTTAAGTAACCAATTGGTTTTCTAAGCACCGGTATAGATACCAACGTTTTATGAATACGGGCCTAACTGTTATGCTGGGAAAATTACACCTACTGCGAGCTGGGTCTTACTTGGAAATATGTAAATAAATGAGCATAATAGAAGCAATAGATTTTGGTATGTACGTTTTCCATAGATCCCCTGGGAAAATTTAAAAATTTAAAGATTGAACATGTGTAGTGGAGTCCAATCTATGTCCGTTGTCCAATGCGCATTAGACAAATGTGCAGCGCATGGAATATGGTAACATTGTTTCCTGAATATAAAAAAGGTTTAATCCTCCTCGGGAAGAAGGGCCGCTCAGCAAAAATTAGCGTTTTTTTGAAATAACCACACGGAAACGTATTTCTCGGAGTAATCTTCTAGTAGATTCTTGGAATTTTTGTATTCAATGTAACCAAAAGAGATACCCGAAACCCCCTGCTCCAGCACATTGCGGATAGCAAAACTTTTATTATCCACTAGTTACCTTGGGTACCTTCCATGGCTCACTTCTACGTCTGAATGTGCGTCTACCTGCTTGTCAAAGATTTATGAAAACCTTCCATATAGTCGCTGTACCTGAAACACAGAAAAGATAGTTTTAACATACAGTATGTTGAAAGCTTATGCAATTTCATAAAACATTAGATTATTAACAGTTTTACGCAAGCCTTAATACGTAAGCCTAGTATTTCTGCAAAGCTGTTTAAAGGTTAAAAGTTGTTTAAAACTTAACAAGCTGGCCCCAAAAAGGGGCATGTTCCTTAGCTGACCTGTAAGAAATTCTGTAGGCAATACTAGGGCCATTTCGC
>JASAND010013840.1:0-49674 GCA_030248195.1 Trissonchulus latispiculum
GTACTTGTGATAATTGATGCAAACAAAGAATTTAGAGTAGCTTTTAATGGGGAAAGTCTACTTTAATGCTTTATTCAGTAATTTTTGTGGAGTTGCGCCGTACTGGAAAGCCTTGACCACAACAATCATTTAACGGCCGATAACTTGAATTTGGTGCATTTGCGGGCTATGGTCCAAGAAGAAACAATGTTCCCGACAATGAGAGCTTTCGATTGATTTAAAACTTAACATATTTCAAAAAATTTGAAAAATCGCTATTTTTCAAATTATGGGTGTCAGACCCTTATATTTGACCCTAGTGACCAACTGGGTGTACTAACCATACCTGGGCAGACTTTTTCTCGGACGGGGGGGTGCAAATCCGGTGCGTTATCCTCAAAATGGGTACTGTATGTTTTGGTGCGTAATTTGAGACCACAAGCTTTTATTTGAAAAGACAAATAACATTGTGGATAGTCGATTGTCTACTTACAGTACGCTGTGGTCATTCAATTATATATTTAACCTAATGGCAGGGTATTTTTAGGCATTTTTGTGGGGGAGGGGGGAAGCTTCCCTGGGGTGAAGCCGGCCGCCGGCCGACGACTTTCGCTCGCCGGTCAGCCGCCGGCTACCGGCCAGCCGGCCTGCCGGCGGCCGGTGAGGCCGGCCCGCCGCCGGCTGGGATGCAAATCAACCGTCAGAAATTTACAATTTAGTGCAACTAAATTTAAACTGAACTCCAAATTTGGTTTTTGTCTGGTTCGTGTAATCGGTGCACACTTCCAACTGCATTTTTCTAATTTATAACACCCGAAAAACAATATCTTAGCAGACATTATAGCTACAATGTAAACTGCTCCAGGCCGGTAGCCGGCCGGCCTACGGGCTCACCGGCCGCCGGCCGGCCGAATGGTACAAACCCCGGCCGGCCTCAAATACTACACGGGGGGTAAGAAACTTCGGAAGATTTTTTGTAAAAATAAGTATTTTTGGCGTATTTTGCACGTAGAGGCATTAAAAGTTCCCAAAAATACCAGGATTTAAGCTAAAATTAGCCATTTTAACGAAAAAATCTCTGGCGAAGCCGGAAAATTTTTAAAAATTTGCCTGTTTTGGCAAAAATTTGGGCCATCAAAAAATCCCGGGGCGATTACGGGGGGGAGGCGTTTTTGGGGGAAGGTCAATTTCGGGGGGGACCCCAACGTGTAAAAATACACTAAATCTTATGGAAACTAAGCATTAAACGCATGAAAGTAACTACGGGGGTCTGAGTGGGCGGAGCTCCCCAGAAGTTGAAGAATTTTTGCAGTTAAGCTCCTCCAGGAATTAATTTAGAGCATTTCCACGACCAATTAATTAGGCATGTGAAGTATGGTCAATTTTTGGAATATCGTATGTTCGCCTATTTGCTCATTATATTCGCTTATAGCGAATATGGTATATATTGTCAATTTTTAAATGGCTGAGTCTGCAAGACTAGCAGGCTACAGACAATGCACAAACGACCACACCTTACGATTCATTTTTGCAACCTAGAAATCGGGTTCATTGCGCATAAACCAAACAATACCAGGCTTTGGCACTGTGTTGTCCATAAATCATCACCCTATTGCTCGATCATTTTATCAGAATGATCCAAAGACAAACTATTTCTCAATTTAACTCCCATCAATACGTATAAGCTTCGTAGAATCACAATACGAACATGTCCTCGTTGGATGAAGATTGGAAAAACAGTTCTCTTTTTAGAGAAGGTGCATCAACAGCCAATCATATTGCAGAATGAGACCTCCATGAGGTTATGGAGCTGAAAGACTGACACGAACTAAACTAAGCTAAGGCTTCCACAATATACTGCTAAACTCACCCATAACAACTTGATTGAACGATGTGACCACCCCTCCTTCTAACAGAAAAAAACCCTTTCAAAAATCAGAACATTAATATCCTCAGGACGGAATCTCTGTGATTAAAGCCAGATTCAGTAGTGGTTTACTCGTCATCTTAATTACAGTGTAACTATATACTGTCGATCATCATATAGTTTTGTATCAGTAGCCTCTCCACAATGGTTGATAAAATAAAACCAGAAAATAAAGCCAGACGATACTCACGCAGTTATATTCGGACTTGTACGAGTTTCAAGTTTTTGTTTGTTGCAAGTTTCAAGGTTATAAAATTTATAAAATTAATCCCTGGAGATTATCGGCCTGATTCCATTTCTGTCATCGATTTTTGAGTTTTGCTAAGGAATAGATGATAGGTCATGGTTTTCGTAGTATTTAACAATTCAGAGCAAAATTATTACGCAAATTTGGCAGTTGTTGTTTTCCGCAAGCAAAGATCAACACAAAAAGCACTGGTGCCGCGGGTGTAGAACAGGAGGTACTAGCTAAACTAGTCAAATAAAAACCAAATGACATAGGTAACAATATAACAATGTAAATAACTAAAGAATAACGTAAATAACAAAAACAATAATATGGTGATTCCCTTTGGGCACATATTGTTGGTTGGCAGCGTACATCAAGTTGAAATTTGACAAAACTTTGCGAAATACGTTCTTTCGGCGTTCTACCACCCTCCGAGCAGTCCCGATTCAAAAATTTAAGATTTCCGGTCAAGGCAGTTTTTCCACATTTCTGAAAGTATGACAGCAGCTATACAGTTATGACTACATGCATTCGAAAGATCTCGTTGAGCTTTATATTTTTGCGTTTTAAAGCAACGTTCTAGCTTTTCTCTACCGTGAGATACAGCCGATTTTGTTGTTTTGGCGTCGAAAACTTGGCATTTTTGCAGAAATCAAATAATCCATCATTTCTTGAACTATGCAAGCCGTAAAATCAAACTAAGGGCAAATTATCCGACGCATGATCGTCTTCCAACAGCAATCCCGTAGGCTGTTATCATAAAAATATAGTTTTTGCAAAAACACGACCAATTTTTTTCCAAAGATTGTGGAGCAATCACCATGCAGGCTGGGGGGCTGCTACTTAACAGATATGTTCTGCACGTATATATACCCAGGGACGATTGTTTAGTTGCCACGATTACAGCTTTCTAGCTAAAGTAATCGCTTGACAAATTTGGAAAAAGTAGGCAAAATACAGATTACGCGCACATTTCAGCTTATTTCTCCTATAACGAAGAGCGATTTCACAATAAATAAAAAATCGTCGCCAGCTGATTGAGGTATCGAATAATATAACCGATGTCTCGCGAAAAAATTTCCATGAGGCTGCAAAAAATTTGAAAAATTATACTTCTTCTAAAATATGTTAAAAATATTTTGGAAAAGCAACTTTGCATTCATAGCATGCATTAAAAAGAGAAAATGTCAAGGTACATTTTGATATAAAAATGGCTTCTTAGCTCCAAGTAATAAATGAGTAAAAATGGTCCAAACTTTATGTGACCAAAGGGAACCACCACCTTAATATAAATATCGTTCAATATACAGCGTTTGCTCATTTCGGAGGAATACTACCATAAAGTTTGGTAACGCATCTGGGCTGACGTGTCGCGACAGTCGACGTTGACATGAGTATCTGCCGGTTGAACCAAATATAATTAACTTCTAACTAAAATTCCATTCGCTGATCCTAATCGTATTCTAATCAGATTGTCCGTTGCACTGAAATAGTTAGATTTTAACCACATCTGAAATCCGATTTATATCTACACCAACCAGATTTATTCTCAGCAGCGCTCTGGCAAGCAAAACGAGTACAAGCTTATGTTACATACTGACTTTAGTTATATTTGTTGGATAGATGTTGGTCAGACTTAGTGCAAAACTATTTAGACAAATTTCCGTCGTTTGCAGCAGTACAAGCAAAAAATGCGAATGTGGACAACTATGAATTAATTGAATTACGCTGCAATGAATAAACGTTAAGATAAGCCAGTGAGATTTCATCCATCACGAGATAGCGCCGTGGTGATGCAAAAGGAAAGTTTTAATTCTACAGTCCGAAGTCATATGCTAACGTCATAATTTGACTAATATAATGATCATTTAGGGAATGTTGTTTGCAATTATAACAGTTGTAGTGTTGAGGGCTTCGTTTGCTTCTCATTTTAGTGATTGTACTCTTGGGCAAACGTGTACTGGAAAATTACATTCAGAATACTTTACTCTTTTCTTTACTTTTTACCCTTTAATTCTTTACTCTTTTGAATACTTATTGTCGGCTACAAGCATGGCAGCTGTGCCATGGCGATTAAATTATGTGTTAGTTTGGGTCACTATTTTTCCTTGGATCATATTCTCCTGGTCACAAATTTTGTAGACCCACAGAGTCAATGTGGCCCTATGTCAAGTTTTTTATGGACCACTTTGCGTCTGGGCAACCAATTTTACTGGGCCATTTTGGTCTTGGTGATCAATTTTACTAGGTCATCTTTCTCTGGGTCACAGGGTCTTACAAATTCCTAAATTCAAAGCTCTGGCATTGCAATTTTTGTTTGGTAATAGCAAGAGTACATAATACATAAGAGTATGACAGCAGTCATACTCTATGTATTATAAGCGTGACACGTCCTCTGCACGCTAACGGCTGACCCCCCCCCCCCCGCAAATTGGACCCTTTATTTAAAAAAAATTTTAGCCGCTATGAATGTGTTCTAAAGCTCGAAACAGACACAAAACTCGCGCACGTAGTGCTTGTGTTTTCGAGCTTTAGCACACAAGCATAGAGCGAGTGAGCGTACCCCCGTTTCGACTGGGTACTAATTTGCGGGGGGGTCACTGGGGTCCAATTTGCGGGGGGGGGTCAGCCGTTAGCGTGCAGAGAATGTGCAAGCTGATAATACATAGAGTATGCCAGCTGTCATACTCTTATGTATTATGTACTCTTGGTAATAGCTTCCTATCTAATCTTTTGGTGGATGTTTAGCTATTTTTACATCTATAAATTCTATATAAAATCTTCACCCTTTAGATTAAGTTAGACCAGACCATATCCGCACGCTGCACGGCTTGTCAGTCGTTCAGTGTGGAACACAGATTTTTGAAATGCTTTTAAGAAAAATATAAAAATAATAGAAAAGGGTTTCGCCGCTGGTTGCCTCAAAAGAAACAGACACATATAAATGCTACTTGTTTTTATCCAATTTGACTTGTAAGCCGTAATCATCCGTCTAAAGGAGTGAAACTGAATTGTCTTGTTTTGGAAAGTTTTTCTACTGTTTTGAGGAAATACTATCTCAGCCTAGAATACTGTATAATTTCGCGTTTGTCAGGTGCATGTGACATTGTTTTATCTATAGCTTTATTTAATTATTCTAATGTCTTGCTTATCCATAAATTAAACTCATCAATGTTATCTTTGTATTTTGAACTAATATATCTATATATAAAGCTACTAAGAGTTTTATTTATGCCCTCCCAATTAATAGATGTAGGAGGCCTATATTTAGTACTTTCTCAAGAGACATCTTAAATTTTTGTTCTTAATTATTCCAAGATCACTAGTTGTAATAACATGTAAGTGGTTTTCATCTTTAAAGGGGATGACAGTCACATTCTGTTATCATTTAAATTTACTTTAGTTATAAATTGTTTGTAGTTACACACGCTCATAGAAATAGGCTTATTGTATGAGGGTATCACCATTAGATATTTATCCAAAAGTTTTCCAATTTTCCAGTTTTCCATACAGGACTGGTGACTTTTAGAACATTTCCAATTAATGTTTCGTTTTCTGCAAGTAATTACTGTAAGTATTGTTCTTTCTTTAGATTGAATGTAGATTTACAAGTTTTGCAAGTAAGTTGTTAATTGTATTTAGCATTGGATTAGCGGCATACTTGATATATAGAATTAAACTTCACATTGACTCAAAAACGAACAAATAAAAGTTACAAGTGTAACTGTGGTGCGCGGGCTATAAGACAATGTAAAAAAACTTGTTCACAAATCGTTGGAGTTGCACTTACAAATAGCGAAGCTTGCACTAAGTTAGAAGAACAAGGAGACCTACGATGTCTAATGTGGAATGGATTAATTTCAATTCCTCTGCTTTCTGTTTCAGCATTGTGAATACGTGCTGCAAAACTGTTTTTAGCCATATCATCTTATTTTGAGAGCCGGCGGCGTTGATTGTAGAGATCGGGACTAAAGTGTACGGAAAGTGCCTGATGGAAAGCAAGATGGAAGAGCAGCACCAAAAAATAAAGCTAACGGCGACCCGATGCAGATACTATGTTGTTTATTAAGTTCATGGCAAAGCAAGCGAGGAAACTAAGACTATGCAAGAAAAATCGGGATAAGCTGTCCTCCAGCTTCATAAACGTGTACAAAATGGCGCAGCCATTAGTGTTCAAAGAAGTGGCCTGAGGTAGCGCTACAATGCTATCCCTCGCAATTAAGGGTGTGCCAGGTCCTCAGTTAAGCTTTGGAGTTCAGAAGAACATGCGAAAATGTAAGTGCGCTAACGTTAATTTTATAATGCTGGAAAACAAGTAATTTGTCTGAAAATGTTCAGGAAGAAAAAGAATTTGTGAAGCTATAAATATTGCTTATTATTCTTTGGTAATTCACAATCAGAGAGTGGGCCGGGAACTCCGTCCGCAGCCCTCCCAAGGAACATTGATCATCTGGCTTGGTCTGGCCAGGTCTGCGGGCGGCTGAATCGGCCGTTATGCAGGCGTTTATCCTGCATTTTTCTATCCATTAGCAGTGAGCAGAAGTACAGTAAGCCGCAAAGCAACGAACTCAGACAATTCCAGGTAGGGATTCCTTTTGGACATGTATTGTTGATTGACGGCCCAAATCATGACGAAATTTGATGGAACTTTCCAAAATAAGTTCTTTTAGCATTCTAACACCCTCCGCGTAATCCCAGTTCAATTACTCAACATTTCCATTCAGGGCAGTTTCGGTCGATTTCTAACTGTTAGGCAGCAGCTGCATAGCTATGATTATTTTCATCCGTGCGATCTTGTAGTGCTCTACATTTTTGCTTTTTGAAGTAACTTTCTAGTTTTTTGGTATCATTAGACATTACCAATTTTTAAATTTTGGCATCCAAAACTTGTCGTCTTTGCAGAAACCAAATAATCAATTGTTTCTTCAGCTATGCAAGTAGTATAATTAACAATTAGTGCCCAAAAAGGGCATGATTCCTCGGCAGAGAATGGTCTGAACAAAAATGTTGTACATTGGTGTTGTTTTGTGCTTAACATAATTACTTATCGCAAAATTTCCCTGTAAGAATTACTGTAGTAGCTAGCAGGCTCCTTATTTTGTTGTTAATTTGCTGCTTTGCAACACTGTGTGCGCGCACACCCTGAGCAACCAACTCTGCAATTGCGTTTGTGTCGATATGCCGAGCTCCTACTTTGGTCACACATTTTATTGATACTGTTGATGATTATGCGCCGTCCTGGTATAGCGCAGCTGCTCGACCATAACCTGCCGCGGTCAAGTAGTGGTTGCCAAAACCACCACGTTGAGACGGTAGTTAAAATTAAACCACGAAAAAAATACCTCACTTCTGTTCCCCCCGTTTTCTTCATTTAAACAATTTACCACATCCACAAGTTCGTTGACGAGTGGCCGTCTCAGGATGTAGCGTTCATCAGATCAGACAAATCTTTAGTTTGTTTGTGCGGTGGCATACTTTTGTGCAGTGCTTTTGTTGGTGATTTTTTTAAACACTTTATGCATCGTCTTATAACTTGTATTCTGTACATTCACATGAGCTTACGAAACTAGCAAAATTAAACTGAAGAACTAAACCAGCAAAACGTATCTGACATACTCACATCTGACAGGTTGAATATAGACCAAACATTTTTGAACATTGATTTCTCAAAACTGTAGAATCGGCCAAAATTGGTTGTACCATAATATGAAGGGCATATGGGCCGAGGGACTTTTTTTGGATTTGGCTCAACAAGCTACTAAAGAAAATCCGGCAAATGTGCGGTGACACGAAATTTTTCAAATTTGTATTCAATTTTTTCGCAACTGGAAATGTTTTAGCTCAAACCAGGAAAAATGTGCGACCGCAAAAGTACGAATTTTCTTTCATCAAGCCAAAAATCACGCAAATCCATTGGATAGTTAATTTTTGGGAAATCAATATTTAAAACAAACTAATCGCAGTTTTACCAAAATGGTCTTTCGGCCAAATCTCTAGCTTAAAGCAACGAATCCCAGCTAATAGGCATTGATAACATTGGCAATTAGACCGCGTATCCATTCACTATAAATTAACAAAAATTGTCCGTACAATTTGGCAGTAATTTTGAAAAATCTTTTTTCCTCGAAAATGGCAGTTTTCTGACTCCAAAAATACTTTTTGGTTTATACTTACTGAACCACTAGAGATAGCTCGAAGGTTGTAAAAGCAAAAATGTTCGTTTTTGTACACTCTTTCCATTCATAACAACCAATCCAATGTATCGACTATATATCTACTGAGAGTATAATTCAAAAAACCGAAAATTTATCATCTTTCTGCCTACAAATGTGGGACTGAATGTTAAAGAATCAATAAAGAACGAGCACCAAACTAGCATATTTGGAAAGTTTCATCTACTTTCATAAAGAATTAAAGCCTGTAAGGTCAAATTTACACAAAAGGAAACCACCACCTTAAAGCGCCTTTATCTTTTGTTGTTTACAAAATGCCTAGGTAATTGCGAAGACAATTTTTCAGCTAAACTCGATGCAGTCAGAAAAAATAAATTCACTACTAAGCTGACACTACTCCTACAGCTATAGCACCAGCTGGAGTGGGTAGTACGAAACAACCATTGAGTTCTTGGTCGGTAGAAAACAATAAGCTATTTGACATTTGGTATATGCCATCTGCTAATATTTAGGTTGAAATGCCATTCAGCTTTGCAGATCAGCAACTTGTTGTTCTCCTCCTAGCGGTTTCAAATGTTTTTAGCGGTTTTCTGAATCTAATTTCGACTGCTGGCTGACCTTTTAGATCAAAAGTTGACTGGCTGCGCTGTTAATTAAAGAATTGATTAACTTTTACAGAAAGACAGCGGGACAAGCAATAGACGATGTGGACGAGGACAAGATCAGCCTTCTCGAGTCTGTCCGCAGTTTTCTTCATGGCGTCGTTCCGGCCCGGACTGTTCTGGAGATAACATTTACTATGGATATGGAGAACTGTTCTGATGGAACAATCGTCTGATTAACTGAACCTTCATCTTACAGGCTCACCTAATTTGCATAAAGTGAAAGCAAAAAATGATGCATAGCTAGGCACATGTTAAACATAGGCGCTTTTCAATACACAATGCGCATTTACACACAAAACATGCTACTTTCCCATATCAGGTATTCCGCTCCAGCGGAATAAAAAAGACGACCAAATTTTTCCAGCGATTTTGAGCATTTAGCATGCATGCTTAGCTTTCGTTATGTGTTCTGTGTAATTCAGGTTTTTCCCAATCCAGATACCCAATATTCGAATTAAAGGAACGGAACAGACGCGTTGGCCCTTGAGAGTAAGATTGCATGTGACTGTATTCCCAGCGGAGTCCAGAAGAAAGCACTGGCTTTTTGATGCATTAAGTTGAAGGAAATTCGGATCTGCCCACTCAAGAATTTTATGAAACAAGACTAGATAATTCTATATTTCAGGCAGTAACTCCACACATGTATGCCATTGGATCTCTTTTTAAATTGTTTAACTTTTTAATGTATATCTATTTATATCTTCTTCCCGCATTCCTTTACATTTCCCCCTCCTTCAGGGAAAGGCGGTTGATTGGTAATGTCCGAACAATGTTACTTCTTGAGTGCTTCTTGGATGAGCCATCAGGATAGACACAGGTAGCAGTAGACGGTTCAACGTCCTTGACAGTAAGAATATATAATTACGCGGTAATTGTGCTAACTGAGGTCTGACACAAAACTGTGAGTACTAAATTGTGATCATTTATGCTACATCTAATATTCATCGGAGACCGATAACATTATGCATTTTCAGAATCGCCATCATGTGAGGAAAATTTTTATAAAATTTTAAACTTGAGAAATTTCAAAAATTTAAAAATATCGGCATATCGAGGTTTTTCTCCGGAATATGCAAATTTCAAATTACAAATTTCCTTCTTTTGAGAAAATTTTCCATCTGAAAACACGCAGAATTAAGCTAGAACAAAGAAAATCGGTTAAGGTTTGAATTTTTATTAGTATTTTTTGATTTTTATAATCCCTTTATGTTTGCCGCTTTTCCAAATTTAACAAGCTACTACTCGCTCAGCACTTGATGGTATATTTTTCGTTTTCATTTTTGGGACTGCTTAGGCATCTGCTTTAACGTATTAATAAAATCATGCTTCAAAATTTGAATGTTGATTTTTCCGACACATTACCTGTTTTTACCCAACATTTCCACACCGGAAAAACTGCAAGTAGATAGGTCATGCTAAATATACCATCTTTGCTGAATCCAACGATATGAAATTGTTGCTGCTACGATGCATATTGCGTGTGCTATAAATTTTCAAATATTTGCCTTAATTGCAACAGAATTTCCAGGAATAAGTTTCTTTACATGATAAATAACAAGGCTACCCAAAATCCTATTGAAACATGAAAAGTTTTGGAAATTTATAGCACTTGTAAAATGTGTCGCAGCGGCAGCATTTTGATCTGGTTGGATTCAGCAAAGATAGAACATTTAGTATGACTTACCTGCACGAAACTTTTTTCCTGAAGGTGTACGAAATTACTATTGAAGGTTGTATGGAATAGAGGTTCTAAGTGTGATGTAAAATGTAATAAACGTGGTTTTTATGCGTGAATGAAAGTCAAATCTTAAATATGCATGTCAAGTTTTTCAGTTTGTATGGAAAGGATTGTATAATTTGCACATTCTTGCTCCCTGCTGTTGATCCTGTTTGATATACGCATAATGCAGAAGTTTTAATCTTACTAAAATACTTCGTAAAGGGTGAAGCTTGTGTCTGCTTCGAGCTTTATAACGCAAACATAGCGAGCAAATTTCTTTGACGTGAGCATACACGTTTGTGAGGGGGTCAGGACTTAGTGTGCAGAGCATGTACTTAGAGCTGATAACAGAGAGCTTGCCTGCTGTCACATTCTTATATATTATGTACTCTTGATAGCAGGAAATACTTCTATCAAAACATTTTGAGTACACACTTATAGTGAGATTCCGTGAAACCAATGTGGCTGTAATTCCAGTCAAATTTTCGTGCAATATTACAGCACCAGGTTGCTGCAATCAATTAGTTGTCATTACTTTTAGAAAGCCTTGGAGTATGGTAATCTACGGGACCACTTAAAGTTAATCGTCACCTTACACAGGTACTGAAAAAGTGCTCGAAAAATAGAATTCAGCTGGCTAAGTTTTAATATGTCTGATCCGCGGAATCTCGCTATAAGTGTGTACTCAAAATGTTTTATAAATTCTAAATTTATAAATAAATTATAAATTATAAATTTATAAATTTAAACAAAAAGCCATGAGTCTGTTTAATGCAAGTGAGTCATAATATTTGTTGTTATGTGAACCGATGAGATATTTTTATGAGATGCTCTTCAAGACATGTGTATTTAGTTGTCCTTAACATAGAATACTGTTATTCAAGGAGGCTAGGTATTCCGGTAATTTTTTATTCTTATTAATATAGCTCCAGCCAAACTCCGCATAGGCTTTTGCTTATACCATACCATAAGTTAGCTAAATAATTTGAGAAACACCGTCTTGGGCACAATATTTAGACTTGCTAATTTGAATATAAAAAGGTTTTTATTTGAATTATATATTTCACGTTGAAAACTCGAAGCTATAAATTTCGCGAGTTCAATGACAAACTCTTTCAAATACCAAATACATGCCCAATTTTATTCCAATCTCGAACTGAATAATGTCGGCCTCTTAGGTCGGGAAGCTTCGAGTGCTAGTTACATGCAGAACCCAAAATTAATGGCTATACAAAGCCCGAATTTGTAAGACAGATAAAATTAATAAAACTATTTAGTGAATTCGTTAAAGTGTGAAAGTATACAGGTGCAGTCTATCCGAAGCTATGTCTTAGTTTTCTGCTAGTTTTATTGAGGTTTCTAGTTTTCAAAATTCGAACATTTTTAATTTTACTGCAGTGATCCTGAGCGTTTTTGTGGAATTCATCGTGCAAAAGCCAGAACTACTCAGCAATATAATTTACATGATACATGGAATCAGAGAACGACAAAGGGTTACATACAACCAAGCTTCAGTATGAAATCCCTTGAATACGTTCCAGCGGATACGAGTTGTTGGGGTAATCACACGTCGCAGCAGCCACTGCAAGACCAAGGGAATTCCGTGTTCTTGAGGGTCTTCGAACAGTCCAGTAGGTAACTGATTAGTCAAAATCAAAAGTCAAAATAGAGACAAATGGAAATGAACCGACAAGACCGCGCACTGGCAAAAGAGGAAAGAGACCAGGAAAGGCACGACCGTCGCAAACAATTGGAGCTGTTCAAATGTTGAGCAAACAGTTAAATCTCCCTCATTAATAGCTTTCAAATATACTGTCGTTTTACATTTGTCGCGTTCTAACGTGCCACTGATCGTAGATATCACGTTAGTAATTTATTTCTATTACGTTTTTCATTTTAGCACAACAGGAAACTACCCGATTTACATCAAGTTTCACATTGAATGTGCCAACATAAAGCAATTTTGCGAAGATAAAGCGATTCCTATGGAATTTGCATAGAGAATTGTATATATACTTCAGCATAGTCATGCCACAGCTTTGCGAGGCGTTTCGAAAATCACGAAGTGTCTTGAGAAACTTACTCGGGGATGGTAAAAACGGCCGAAGTATTCTGGCCGTTCCGATAGAGTCGGAAGAAGCCTTTTATTCTCTTGTCTTCGACGCCAATGGAAAAACTTGTTATCTTATGAAAAATGATTCTACTGTGCTATTTCAGCATTGTGAATACGCCGCCTCTTCCAAATTGCTTTTCAGCCACATCATCTCATTTCGGAAGCCGGCCGCGTTTGTTGTTAAGATTGGGGCGATTGGTTGATGCTTGTAGAGATTGAAGAGTTTTGTAATACAAAAGATATCATGCTAACGGCGGCCCTGTGCAGTAATGCTATGCTATGTTTTTGAAACTCATGGTACTGATAACAAGGACAATGAAGCTTTCAGCTTCAAGGCAGAACCATTAGATTTCCAAGAAGTGGTTGGATGTCGCATTACGATTCCATCACTCGGTGTGTCGGTTCCCCAGTTAAGCCTTGGTGTACCGAAGAATACTATGTGATTATCAGCATGCTGAAAGTGGTAAATGCATATGGAGCTTGTTCTGCACATTTATATCAAGAGTACATAATATAAGAGTGTGTCACTAGGCACATTCTCTGTTATCAGAGCAAAAAGTATGTTCTGCTCTCTAATGGCCCACCCCCCCCGGCATACCAGACCCTACTGACCCCCCCCGCAAATCAGTACCTAGTCGAAACGGGGGTACGCTCACTCGCTATATGTTTATGTGCTTAAGCTCGAAAACACAAGCAGTGCGAACTTTGTGTCTACTTCGAACGTTGAGCACAAACATAGCGCACAAAATTCTTTGAAGTGAAGGGTCTAATTTGCGGGAGGGGGTGGGCCGTTAGCGAGCAGAACACAGTTTTTGCTCTGATAGCAGAGAGTGTGCCTAGTGGCACACTCTTATATTATGTACTCTTGTTAATATTCAACAGGACGAAAGGAATTGTGTTTGAATTTATAATGTTGACTGGTACTGGAATATCCACCCACTTGGAATAGTGGAATCAGTAAAGTGAACTGGGGCTGCAATCAGTAAAGTTGGTTTTGCGATAGAGTCGGAAGAAGCCTTTTATTCTCTTGTCTTCGACGCCAATGGAAAATCTTGTTATCTTATGAAAAATGATTCTACTTTGCTATTTCAGCATTGTGAATACGCCGCCTATTCAAAATTGCTTTTCAGCCACATCATCTCATTTCGGAAGCTAGCCGCGTTTGTTGTAGAGATTGTGGCGATTGGTTGATGCTTGTAGAGATTGAAGAGTTTTGTAATACAAAAGGAATAATGTTAAAGGCGGCCCTGTGCAGTAATGCTATGCTATGTTTTTCAAACTCATGGTACTGATAACAAGGACAATGAAGCTTTCACCATTAGATTTCGAAGAAGTGGTTGGATGTCGCATTACGATTCCATCACTCGGTGTGTCGGTTCCCCAGTTAAGCCTTGGAGTACCGAAGTGATTATCAGCTTGCTGAAAGTGGTAAATGTATATGGAGGTTGTTCTGCACTTTTATATCAAGAGTACATAATAGAAGAGTGTGCCACTAGGCACATTCTCTGTTATCAGAGCAAAAAGTATGTTCTGCTCTCTAACGGCCCACCCCCCCGGCATACCAGACCCTACTGACCCCCCCGCAAATCAGTACCTAGTCGAAACGGGGGTACGCTCACTCGCTATATGTTTATGTGCTTAAGCTCGAAAACACAAGCAGTGCGAACTTTGAGTGTTCGAAAACGAACAGGGCGAGCAGAGAGTGTGCCTAGTGGCACACTCTTATATTATGTACTCTTGTTAATATTGAACAGGACGAAAGGAATTGTGTTTGAATTTATAATGTTGACTGGTACTGGAATATCCACCCACTTGGAATAGTGGAATCAGTAAAGTGAATTGGGGCTGCAATCAGTAAAGTTGGTTTTGCGACGGTTTTGCTGATTACTGATTACTGATTACTGATTAATCAGTAATCAGTCGTTCGTGCGACAGGGCCCAGACCTTTTTAGCATTTGAAATAGGAATTTGATAAGATATCAATAAAGTAACAGGGATCACTTGACCACAAATTTCAGTCTTCAAAGTCACACAATCTAATTGTTTCTGTCCACGCCGAAGTGTTGCCGATATTGCAAAATTCTACTTTCTATTGCTTGGTAATGGAGCATAATAGGTTCGACAACACTCTTAAAAACACTCCTGTAGAAGTCGCAGGAATTTCTGAAATTTTCCACACAAGCGCTCCTGTGCTTCTTGTATTTTTCACAAATTTAAAATTTTGTATCGGCTTCTCTTTGTGTATAACCTTCTAAAATACATGCATATTTTTACAGAACTTTTTCACGGCCTCTCCAGGTTAGTCCTATGCTTTCGAAGATGTTGAGTTCAAATATTACAGAATTTGTTTCATGTCCCGAAATTCATTTTTTTCCGATTTCCAAAAGGGGATCAAGCGTCAAGGAAAAACTACTTGGTCCCGCTTTAGGCTCCATCGACCCAGCCTGTGGTTGTTATATTACTGAAAGCACTTAATTCACTCAGAGCCTTATAAAGAATCCTACACCTGTCAGAATAAAGAACATTGTGAGCTAATTAATGTATGCTTTAAATCAAAAGGCAGGTCTAAATGTTTCTTCAGATGAAAAGCTCACTGCTGTATATCAACTAGAGACCACGTACAGTGGGCGCGGAAGAATTAATTTATACCAAACGAAAGAAGCCCATGACTGCCTCCTGTAGTGTTTTATTCATGCAAACAGTGATACAGTAAGCTTCAAAAGCAGCAAACACCAGACAGTTTAAGGTATAAACAAGTGTAATCACATACATAAGGCTAAATTTGTTTGAGGTTTTTAGCCATGGAAACTGGACCCAGAAAATGGAAATATTTGTTTTAGACACAAAACTGGTCGGTCCGATCACGGTGAATGTCACACGAGGTATTATCACAAGTATATTAAGCAAGCAAGTCTTTCTTGGTTGACCATTCTACCACGAGGTATTATCAACATTCGTAGTTGACCATCTACAGAAGAGAACAATCTCAATATTTATAAACTGGAATGGAAGGAATTTAAATTGAATTGCGTGAGAAGACTTTAACTTGTTTTATAACTAGGAATTTGTACCAATTAACGCTCCTAATTTATAGTTGAAGTCAACATAAGCAATTCTAAATGTTGAGCAATATGTGGGAAATGTGTGTTTCTTATAAAATATTATAGCAGCTCAACTAAAGGGTCATATTTTAGTCAATTGAATTTAACACGTCAAAAGCTTTCGAATTCGTTTTCTTTTTCCCTTGTCGACTTCTTATTTGCCATGTCATAAATCTTTGATAATACATTAGTGTTTCTTTTGTATATTTTTTTACTAGGGCAACTGCAAACGACAGTGTATATGTCGCATTCTAAAAGCATTTTCCGTCTAATTGCAATTAGACGGAGAATTTCAGTCTAATTGCAATTGGGCTAGTCTAATAGCATGAGACTGAGCGAAATGCTGTTAGACGGAAAATTTTCAGTCTAATTGCAATTAGACGTACCATTGTTCGTCTAATTGCAATTGGGCGAACAGAGCCTCGTCTGATTGCATTTTGATGTAAAATGTTTTGGTTAATGTCTAAAGAACAGCGATTCACTGTAAATGTATACGGAGAAGGGCATAGAAAGTCGGAAAGATATTACGTCATTAAGAATAGCTTTGGAAACATAGTAGAATTTCTTTTCGTTTAGCAATTGAAAACGTGAAAACCTTAAAGGATTTAAAAGATGCTCCAAAGGATTTTCAAAACATAGTAGAAATTCCTTTCAAACCTTGACCAATCGAACTTTAATTTGGATTGCAAGCATTGAGCACTGGGGAGGAAATAATTTTAACAAGAAAATCCATTTTGAAAGAATGTTATATACTGTTACTTTTTTATTTTAACCCAGTTTTTTACTTTGAGGGATTCCATGCAATAAGAAAAAGGTTCGTGTAATATAAAAAATATTGTAAAAATTGTATAAAAGCTTGAGATCCAGATATTAGTTCGACTGTCAAAATATGAAAATTTTAAGCTTTCGAAAGTCTTCAAATTCTAATAAGTTGTAGATAATTTCTACTATATATGTTTTGAAAATCCTTTGGAGCATCTTTTAAATCCTTTAAGGTTTTCACGTTTTCAATTGCTAAACGAAAAGAAATTCTACTATGTTTCCAAAGCTATTCTTAATGACGTAATATCTTTCCGACTTTCTATGCCCTTCTCCGTATACGTACAGTTATATACAGTGAATCGCTGTTCTTAGACATTAACCAAAACATTTTACATCAAAATACAATCAGACGAGGCTCTGTTCGCCCAATTGCAATTAGACGAACAATGGTACGTCTAATTGCAATTAGACTGAAAATTTTCAGTCTAACAGCATTTCGCTCGGTCTCATGCTATTAGACTATCCCAATTGCAATTAGACTGAAATTCTCCGTCTAATTGCATTTAGGCGGAAAATGCTTTTAGACTGCGACATATAGACTGGGATTGAATACGCACGTGCAAAAGCCAAAGACACAATGTGAGAACAAAGTACGAGAGAGAGAGAGAGAACAACATCAATACCACCTTGGGCCGGGTCCTTTGAATCCTCAAACACCCCAAACAATCTAGAACCTTCCGGTCTGAGTCGACACGATGGAAAACGTCTGTTTAAATTTAATAAAATTTGACTGCATATGCAACGCAAAGAACTTCATTTCAATGGCTTGAATCAGAAATTTTGCATTGAATGAAGAAGAAGACTATTGTTAATCAAATACAGCTTGTCTTTAAATTTTCTCACTTGATATTTGTGATGACTTATCTATCCCATAATTGTTCCAAATTTTCATGGCCGTAAACGGTTGTGTTAATTCCATTTTCTACTTCTTTTGCTTAATTTAATCTTTCATGTATTTGATATTATATATTTCTATATTTACCAAAATCGAATTCCCAATATACTGTTCACGTTTTCGATATATATGCATCTATCAAAAGATTTTGAGTACCAATCCTAGCTAGATTCCGCAGACACTAGTGTGCTGGGTTGAGGCTTATAAACTTTCCACTCTTGCTGCATAATTTTGCTGTTTTATAATTCCATGGAAAATAACTCATGAGGGTTAGCCGTGTCCTTAAGTATGAAGTTTCACAAACCTATTACATATGAAACATGCTCTCCTTTAAATCGATTTACCGGAATCTATTCAGCCAGTTTTAAGCGATAAAACATTCCATGGAAATTCACTCATTTGGTTGGAAACCGGTTGTCTGAGTTTAAGCACTAAAGCTTTCCATGGAATGTCACCAATAAATTTTTGACATGTCTAATTTGCGGAATCTTGCTAGGTTTGTGTACTCAAAATCTTTTGATAGATGCAATATTCTTATCACTCTGAAACCAGAATACTGTAACTTTCTAAAATTGAGTGGATACCAAAACACCCGAGGTTTTACTAAATTGCAAAAGCTAGGCTGACCAAATGATAGTCTACTACTGCGGCATTCAACTTATACTGCAATGTTAAATATTAAGTTGTATTTAAACTTGATATTACCAAGAGTAGCAAGAGTGCATAATGACTAAGAGACAAGCGGCGCAGTCTTTTCTGAGACAACGATTAGAATGATGACACCTGAACCTACACAACTTAGTACCCAGTATAGAGTATCTGGACCCCCTCTATTTTTGTGAGCTAAATCGGTTTTCTCCATCTTTTCCCTAACATTGGGGGGAATAAGAATATCAGTCGAAGCACCGATCAAATTTTGTTTTGCATTTGCATCAGTAATATCGAGGTGTAATATACCCGAACTGAGGTCTGAGACCGAAGCTATCAACGCCAAAACCCGGGTTAAGTCGCTTGTCCAGGTTAATTTCATGTATTGAAGATAGCCAAGCAAGCCCGAGTTAGCGATTTAACCCGGGTATAGGCGTTCATAGCATCTGCCCCTGGAGGCAGGATCGGGTCGGATCGGATTTGATCGGTAGGCCTGGTGCCCTTTACCGTCTTCTACCGTAAATCAGATGCTAAAAAGAGACAGCAACTGATTCGCAAAATTGCACTTAAACTTAACGAACTAAGCCAAGCAAACCCGGGTTAGCGACTTAAGGTGCATTCATAGTCGCGAACGCATAGAGAGTTGCGTCGACGCGCGTCAACGCCGCAGTTTGTAACATGCCGTTTTAACCGTTTAAAAATAATAGTAGCGTATTCATTCTCATGAACGCATGCAGACGCTTACGCAAGCGCGTCGACGCGCGTCTATGCCCATCTGCTTGCAACAGGAACTATGAACGCACCCTTAAGGTGCCGTCATAGTCGCGAACGCAGGTATACGCGCATCGACGCGCGCATACGCGCGTCACAAACGTCAATATCATTTTGCGCGCATAAACGCTCGTCGACGTGCGTCGATGCGCGTAAACTGGCATGCTACAAATGGGCGCGTTGACGCACGTCGACGCTTCCAGTGGTAGCCTTGCACCAGGGCGTGATTTTTAAAAGCTTGTTAAAATATACCGTTTGAACCATAAAATACGTAAAAATCGGCGTGATCGGAGAAAGTTCAAAAAATGACCAAAATTTGGACCCCCTAACCGTTAATAGCATCTGCCCCTGGCGGCAGGATCGGGTCGGATCGGATTTGATCGGTAGGACTGGTGCCCTTTACCGCTTTCTACCGTGAATCAGATGCTAAAAAGAGACAGCAACGGATTCGCAAAATTGCACTAAAACTTAAGGAATTTCAGTAGCTTGACATGATTCCACTTTTTGTGAAACTGAAAGCTGAGCAAATTTTTGCAAATGCAATCGACGTTTTACTACCACAGACAATTTTTAAGGAACAAATCCCTTCCAAAGTTACCTGCAAAGGAAAGAATAACTTCCCACAAAGAATTATTATCCCACAGGATTGATAGAAACTTCCCACTCTTCACCATATGTCATTGACTAATAAGATATTTATAAAACAAAATAAACCTGCATAATAAAACAATAAAAACTAGTAATAAAATAAAATATTGAAAAATCAATGGAACAGAGTAAACATCAAAATAATTAAGATTAAGACTTGTTGTTTTAGGTTTAAGATATGGTTAGCTTTTTATTGCTACCATTGCTCTGTGGAATTTTGGTGTGCTATGTTGAAAGTCGTGTTCTCGATACCAATGCTATTGAGAAATGTTTTTATGACTGCCTGCAAAAGCAGGAAAAAGGTGGTACTGTGGACACGTGCGTAATACAGTGTATCTTGTCACTTGTAACGGTAACCCTACCAACTACAACACCGACATCAACAACCGGAATACACGAAAATCCTCAAAAGAACAAATCTGTAACATCACCTAACTACAGCGTCAATGTAACTGCAGATACAAATGGACATACTCTGACTTTGAATGGAAGCTCTAGTACCCCGGTTTACACTGGAAGGCTGCCTGCCTACTTTACAACAACTCCAATGCAAGCAACACCTGCAGATCGAAATACTAATATCCACGAAACTGTTGAAACCGTAACCTCTTCAAACGAACCCGAACCGAGTCGAGGTATATCTAGTACCGGTTTGCTATTTGAGCAAACTAGTGTACCAGAAAACGTAACAACGGTAATTTCTGTACAAGCTAGTGTAGGAACTAACGAATCTACAGAAGCTACAATAGACTCAGATAATGTAACAACTGGATATAGTACGGAGGAAAGCACAATGCTTAATCCGACTAGAGAAAGTACAGCACAGTACAGCAACTACAGTGCTACAGTAACACCCGAGCACCGTGCTGCAACATCGAGCTCAGTTGGAGAAATCAGCCTGGAAGCGGACACCACTCAAATCGTAGCCAGAACGACAAATCAACCGACAGTCGCGTCTTCAAAGCCGGAAAGACCATGGACTACAAAATCGACGGAAAGCGATTCTCCCGAAACGACAAGCCAACAAACCTGGGCGATAACTGCGGCTGATAACAGTTTCCAATCGCCGCCGACATGCGAGTGCACCTGTACTACGATTGCAGCTGCAACAACAAGTGCTACAGCATCGAGTTCAACTAAACTTGAATCGAGCAGAACCGATACTCAGCCTGAAACGAAACTACCAACTTCCAGCTATGCTACAACCGACTATGCAGGAATTAGTGAAAGTCTGACAGGAAGCAGTCCAAAGTCTGAAAATAAATTTACCACAACAGAGAAGGAAAATAGGCAAAGCGAATCCTCCTCGCGAGAAACCACAACTATGGCGTCAAGAAAAGACATAACCCTAGACTCAACCAACTCGAGGAATGCTACTTCAGGCGCTTCGATGCACACAACTGCACACACAGCAAGTGATTGGAAACGCACGTCAAAATCGACTGCAGAAAGACCCACGAGGATATCTACTGAAGATCCGGATGCGACAGGAACTCCACCGTCACAGCCAACCAAGATTGATGAAGCCATGAAAGTAATCTGCGACGAACAGTGCAACAAACCCATAGCGACGCCAGATGACGAATGTGACGTTAAAATGTGCCACAAACTGTGCCAGCGTAAATTGAAATTGATGGTGGATTCTTGGCCAGATGAAATCTTTAGGAATTTGCAGAAATAGCAAACATAAATAAGCAAAGTAAATAACAAAAAGTAGCAAACAGCACCAGCAAATAATTGTTGTTAAAATCTGTTCAATTATGTCTAATCTAATGATCTTGATTTAGGAAGGATCCAAGTTAACTTGTAATCGTTTTTGTAGTGCGAATATAGAATAAAGTTTTATTACGAGGAGCGTTAAGGTCCTGGTATTGTTTTCTGTAAATTTGATCCGCTTCAATTCGTCATGAAAGTGGATGAAACTTAAGATACTCACTTAAATAGTATATTTCGTCCGCTCACATTCTGGGACCAGTCCGGCATTCTTATGTGAAAATATAAAAATGTTTGGATTTTGCCATTATTCTCTCCGTACATAGTCGATACACATGGTTGTTATGGCTGGAAAGAGAACCCCAAATTGAATTTTGCTTTTACAACTCGTGATCTATTTCTTGTGATTATGTCAATAAGCCAAAAACGGCTTTGGAGGTCCAAAAACGATCGTCTACGAGAAAGCCAGCTTCATCAAAATTACTGCCAAATCACATGGACAATTTTGGTTTATTTATACTCAAACGAAACAGTATAATTGCACATCTTATCAATGCCTATTAGCTAAGGTTCATTGCTTTGAGCTAGAAATTTAGCCGAAAAACAATTTAGTTATGTCATTATCGTCATTATTATCAAACAAACTGTCATTATTTAGTTATGAACATCGATTTCCCAAAAAAAGCAATGGATTCGCTTGACTTTTGGCACAATGAAAATTGGATGGACATTTTTCTAGGTTTGAGCAAAAAGGTCTGCAGTTGCGAGAAAACTCAATGCAAATTTGCGAATTTGCGAATTATTTGGCGAATTTTCTCGAGCATTAAAGCATATTGAATCCCATCCAAACATGTCACTGAGCCCACATGTCCATCATATCACGACACAAAAAGAACTTTTGGCCGATTCAAGCCATTTTGGCCGATGTTAAAAGTTTTTTGTTTATATTTAGCCGTTATGTCAGAAAGTGTTTGCCTTTTTTGCAAATTTTGCTATATTCGTAAACCTATGTAAATGTCCTACTTATAAGCTTTAAAACTATCTATTGAGCTCTTTCAAACTCCTAAGATTGCGGAAATTTTTGCATTTCAAAGAATCTGTAACGAAAATGGAAAATTTAACAAGCTGAAAACGGTGTTTTGAAGACTCTGCTAAAAAGCTCCAACTGTTCATGAAATTCCTTTCAAACGAGACCAAGAACAGCATTCTAGGTGCTTCTGGTCGAAAGTTACACTGGGAGCATGGGGTTTTGAGCTGTAAGAATCGTGTGTGTGTTCAGTGAAAACAACAAAAGTACTGAGCAAGCGCTGTATTCTTTAAATTGAGGTCAACAAATAAAGCTCTTGCTAATGCGGTCCTAGGCTATCAGAAAATGTAAGAATTTTGCGGTATGGTTCCTTAAATCAAAAGTTATGGTGGGCGCAGATTCGTGAAGTTGCCCTTTAGAACGAACCAAGTCTGCACGAGCTGTGGCTGGCTGGGTCCGCCTCAACTTGTGAGGACTAGAGTCCCTATTTTCAAACAATTTAACAAGCAGGTCTCTAGCTCCATGAGCCCTACAAATCTCGCAACTGAAAATTACACCCTGTGAAAAAAAGAGACCACACACAGACAATAACAACGTAATCTTTTGGATTGTAAGTAGCTAAGTTTGTATCATTTAATTGTGGAATCATGATTATTATTGCTCATTTGCTCTTGCTTACGTACGGACTGTATGTAATCATTAATTGTAAATTATACAGCAGGATTTGTACTTATGTAACCAGGAATTGTACAGTTTCGCATCCTTTTTGTAATTGACACTAAAAAGGCACGAAAAATCCAAAATATTGTGGGCATGTAGTTTGTCTTGCCAGTTCTCAATAATTTGTGGTTTTATAATGATAACTGTAATTTTTATTAATTTTCTTGTGATGCAAATCCGTTCACCATAAGTTGAGGCTGAGATTAGTTAATTTTCTAACCCCTTTAATTTTGCAGCATCAAGTATATGGGGTTTAGTCACAGGTCCCCTCTGATGAGTTGTGTGAGTGTACAATGTCCAGCCTGAGTGTCTATGAGCGCGTGTATGCGTGTGTGAGGTTCTCTGCGTTTCCCGTCACAGGAGCAATCTTAGTTCTCACTCACTAAGAAGTAACGCATATAGGCTGAAAGTAAGGCACAGGTCACCACTAAAAAAGGAAAGAAATAGAGAAGTTAACAATTAATATTAACATACATGATATATTAGGACTCTAGCTAAACTTTTAACTAGGTAGAAGTTCTCTATAGCTTAGGTATTGCTTATTTCGTCTTGGGCTTCCAGGCCCCCTGTCCGTTATTACGATTTTTCTCTTTCCTCGTTTCTTCGTCTGCCTGTCGGTCTACCTTTGGATTCTCAATCCGCTTGGCAAACAAACTTCACGTCTTTAGAAATCAGCTTCAGGACAAAGGCCCTTGAAAACAAAAACGCCATAAAAGTTAGGGCCAGGACTGTTGAGGTACTTTGGGCCACTCGAAAACGGACCCAAAGCCATAAAAAATTATGTAACCTAAGTGATGGATTGCTCAGATGCAAACTCAGGGAAAACACTCGAAAGGAGGCGGAGTCCTTCATTCAAAACTAACCAATGACGAAACGCAAGCATGAAAGCAACCAATCATCGGAGGATGATTGCAAAAGACACGAGGCAAAAGTTAACGTGAGACCAAAATTTGCAGTTTCCAGTCAGTCTGTGATTCTGGGGTTCTAGCGGATGGCCGCTCTCGTTTCAAGTCTCTGGGGGGAGAATCACAGACATCCCCTGAGTTGTTCTGTTGGGAGAGGTTCTGCCTTTCCCCTTCTAGGATACCTCCCTCTAAAACATTTGTCCACTTCTTGGCACCCTAGGTTGGGTTTGGGATGCCCCTGGGAGAGATAATTCGCCTAAAATGGGTTGCCTTCAGAAGCCTGTTTCAAATTTCTCCCTCTAGGTTGAGCTGCCCCTCCCCTTTAGGATTTTCTGTAACATTTGTAAGTGCGAGTCTAAAAGTTACCTAATTGGACTTCGAGTCCCCCCTTTCGAAAGATCTTGTTAAATCGGGCTCTCGCCGCCCTATATTACTTGATGATGACCTTCTCGTTGCTTTCATGTATTATGTGCTAATATCGGCAGATATTAGCTGGATTTCCCTAGATTTCCTGGGAAGGAAATCTAGGAAACGTCATTGGTGGGGGATTTCTGAGGGAAATCCCCTCTACAAAAATCTCTTTCAAAATCACTCAAAAACCCATCTTTGCTATTTTTTCTGATTCTTTCTCTAGCGCTTTCCAAGTTGACTCTCGTGTTTGAACTCAGACCAGTATTTTCGAAATAACCCTTTCCAGAACTTTTGTCCAAAACTCCTAGCAATTGTTAGATTTTGTTTCTAAAAGATACGCGCAATCCTACCCTTTCCTCGAAATCCAGTTAATACTGCTGAATCCTGGTTAAAACTGACAAGGTTTTAACCCATTTGATTCAGTTCTAGCGCAGGTCTCTTTTTGGACCTGTCCAGCTCTGCTCTGCTCGCGGTTCTGATCCTCGCTGTTCTGTCTCTCCTCGCCAGCTGTCCTGATCCCGTGGATCTCGTTTGGTTCTTGCCCGGATATCAGCCTGTGCCGTGGTCTTTGGTTTCTGCTTGATTTGCCCGTGTGAGTGACGCCGTTCCGGATCACCCCTGGACCTTCGCTTAGTAGCCGTGTAGCGGAATGGTTAAGGCGTTGGACTTCGGATCGAAAGGTCCGAGGTTCGATTCCCACCTTAGCCGTAATGAAGTTGCACTGTTTCCTTGAGCAAGAAACTTAGGCTACAGCTCCGCCGGTCGGATGAGGCGTTAAATTGGTGGGCCCGTGTGCTGTCTTGCTGGGGGCAGTGCACGCTAAAAAACCCTTATTCCACTTATCGTCAAGAGTAGGGCGCGGAGTCCCGGTGGAAAGGCACCCCCATCCCTGGGATCAACCAGTACCCTTGCAATGTGACCAACCTAGCCCCTGCGAAGGGGTGCTGGGTGCAACTGAGTCAAGTACTCTAATTGGTCTCATTTCCCGTGGCTTGCTTCCTGATCCCCCTCATCTGCGCTAGACACCTGCAGCGCCGAAAGGCGCTGTGCTCCTCTGCCACGCGCATGAGCTGTTAATGGAGGTAGACAGCCCGGAGCCGAAAGGCCAAGATGGGTCCCCTCCAGCCTCCCACTGTGTGGAGTGCATCCAGGCAACATAGCGAGAGTCATACTAGATATGGCTGATGAGGTGAAGCAAGGGTTCTATACCCCGAGTATAGGAGTTGATCCTGATCGGCCACCTAATTCGACGACGACGACGACCTTCGCTTCTGTCTCTGACCGCCTCGCCTGTGCTGCTCTGTCCGGATCTCTCGGAATTCAGCTGCCAAACGTCAGTTTGCTGAGCCTTCTCTGAGTCTTTGAATCTTTGTTGAGAGCCATTCTACGGCTTAGGGACACACAGTGAGAACTTTAGGACTGTCATATCTGGGATTGGAGTCTGGGTTGGATGTTAAGAAGCTTGTCCTGTTGAAGAGACCGAAGACCTTTTGCCCAAATTATTAACTTTCAACTGTTCACTTTTAAAATGTCTGCTATCCTTTTGTCTAGAATTGCTTGTTCTTTGATCTGCTCTATTCTTGTTTGTTCTGCCCAGCCTGCTCAAATTCTCTCTCTCTAAAGTTCAAACAAAGTTAAAAGTTTACAGGTCGTCCTCTTAGCAGAGGGCAGAATAGTTATTGGCTTTCTGCTGGTGCGTATTGCTGGTGACTATTCGTGACCGGGAACGGGTGGACTTGTGCTCATTTTTCAGGTACATATAGGGAGCATATAGGGAACTTCCCCCCTCGACCCCGAAAATCAAATCATTGTGTGACTGCGAATCAATTCGCAGTCTGAGAGTATCGAGTACTGTTTAGGTGAGTGTGCTTGTGTGCGTGTGTGTGTGGCAACCAGTAGGCTAAAATACTAATCTAACCAAAATTTTACTAGGTTTCAGCTCTAGTTTTTCTTCTGCTAAGATTTCGGAGTAGGGACCCGTGACTGATCATAGCTTTGGGTTTAGTTGTTAGGCGGTGAACGGATTCCTTTTGTATCAGTTTTGCAACAGATTTGTAGTGTACTTGATCTTGGGTGTTTATGCTGTTTGATATTGAGGTAACTTGACATAGTAAATAGTTAATTAGGATCAGAGCTTAAGTCGTTGTAGTTGATACTAGGTTGGATAGGAAACCGCTGAGTCGACGATATCTAGAAAATAGATCAGTCTGGAGCCCATTGAGTTTGTCTACGGAGACGGTGACGACGAAGGAAATCTTAGCGATATCAGTGAGCCTGAGAACCATCTGAATCTGCCGTTTCATCAGTGTCCTGAGTGTCGCAACCAGTACAGCTTTAGCATACTCTTCCTAGTTCACGAGGGTAGTTCTCTAGTTGAGCCTGAGCATTCGGAGGTCACTTTCTATTGTAACTGTTCTCAGCCGTGGGATCGCGCTGAGATTGAGGTTTGGACCGTTGATAGTGAACCCGAAGGAAGCCCTCATACGGAGCCCTGGTCTTGCGTGTTCGAGTGTGACGGTTGTTCCGACTTCAAGGTTCTCTTCTGTTGTGCAGTGACCCCTGGTACCGACCCGTGGGTGGCAGTTAAGCATCGCAACGGTCCCCTTGATAAGTACTGGCCTTGAGGCACTAGTGAACTCACGTACCCAACAGGCGGACCGTCTGGATTAGGTTAGACCCACACTAGGCTAGCTTGATCCTTAGACCTAAGAGTAGACCCCCATATCTTCTCGCTGTCTGCCTCTGTGTAGCAAGGAATTTTGACCCCTGGATTTCAGCCACTTTGTTACAAATCACCTCAAAACTACTACGGAAAAGGATACCACCACCGACAGTTGACAATTACAATAAGACTGCAATTCGTAATTCCTTAAATAACTGCTAACCTAATTTACATAATTAACTTCTACAAAAGAGTGTCGTATACATAGGAGTTTTTAGGATTTTCAGAACCGATACCGGAACCGCAACCGGAACCGCAACCCGTGGCTTTTGGGAACTGACCGGTTCTAATTTAAATTTTGGCTGTTTGAAACTACAATCTAGGTTTACCTTGAAAATTTTAAAATCTTATTAGGAATTTGATTAAGATTTGATTTCTTCTTCTTCCTATTCCTGGACCATCGTGGAGGATATCCAATGTGGTTAGAGCAGCTCAGAGCCGCCCCACATCCCGGAGGAAGGCCAGAACCCGAGGGGGGCCCTTCGATAAAATGTCCAGCCTAGGTCTGCTCCCCAGGTGACGGCGCCGGGCGGCGCTATGGGCGGGGCAATGGAGGAGGAGGTGGGCAAGGTCCTCCTCTTGGGTCCCGCAGGAAGGACAAACCGGGGATTGGACAATTCCTATTCGGAATTGTTGTTTTGCAAGGATAGAGCAGTGACCCTTGCAACGCAGCTGCGACAGAATCACGCGCTCCTTTCGGGTGAGACCGGCTTCTTGGGATTTTGGCACGGGCAGATGTTCCGGGTAGATACCTTCGCTGTCGTACCGACCCCACAACTGATGACACTTCTCCTTGATGTAGCGTATGGCGGCTTTGGCAGTCAGCATATCGGCGTCAGACCGTCTCTGGTTTAGGGAGAGAGCATTTTTAGCTGCAATATCAGCAGCTTCATTTCCCCAGACACCGACGTGACTGGGGACCCATTGGATTGTGATATGGGTGCCGGCCGTCGCAACGGTCATCAGATTAGCCCAGATATCCCTTTCCAAGGTGGACATCGGTTGTAGGGGTCCAGATCTGAGCTTCTGGATTAGCGACCTGGAATCTGTACAGACCCTGAGTTCTGCCGAAGGGCTGTTGCTGTCCTGTCGATTCACAATCCAGTCCAGGCCGACTAGGAGGGCAGTTTCCTCTGCACGGAGGCTAGAGCAGAGATCGGCAGCAGGTGCCTTCAGCTCGGCAACTTTTGTCCCTTGTCGGTCAGTAACGACAACGCCGGCACCACCCTTTTTGTTGGCGTCTTGGACTGCACCGTCCGTCCAAAGGGTAAAGTCTGGCAACGGGAGAGAAGACAGAGTCTACATAGCGGCAGCCTTCAACTCGGCCTCCGTCAGGTCTCGCTTCCAGCCACCGGCCGGCGTACAGTCCAGGCAGTCATTGCAGGAGAGGTTTACTGGAATCATACATGGGAAGATAGGGGGCAGTGACAGGGGACCCTGTTCAGTTGAGACAGACCAGCTGCCTCAGAAATGTTCTTGCCCCATTCTCTCCAGGACTGCTGGGACTGGAGCCGCTGTTGGACCATCCGGCTGCTGGCAAGGAGTCTAGGGTTATCGGTCGGTAGGCGAAGGCTCTTTTCATAACCAATGCCAACCAGCTCCTCCGCACGCAGAGAAAACGGAGGGAGATTAGCTTCCAGGCGTGCATAGTCGGCAGGAGTTCCTGCCAGGCAGCCTGTGATTTTCCTTACCGCCTGGTTCTGAATGGTTTCCAATTTGTTGGCCGATGTCGATGATATAGAAGGATACCAGGCAGCAGCAGCGTACTCCATGAGCGACCGGATATACGAGATGAAGATGAGCCTGAGTTCTTCCTTATCTGGGCCCCAGCTTCGGCCTGCCAGAGCACTGAGTAGGGAAACCCGTTTCAGGGCTTTCTCCTTGACCATGTTGACTGAAGCAGAGTTTCCAGTCGAACTTTACGCCCAGGAAGGTAGGATTAGAATCGTAGGGAATTTCTTTGCCTAGGATTTCCAGTTTAGGCCTGTGAGAGGCTTGGCGGTTGTGGGTAGTAAATATGCTGGCCTGGCATTTTTCAGCATTCACAGATAGGCCCCACTGTTTGGACCAGTCCCCGATGGTGTCCAGTGCCGACTGGAGCCTTGCCTCGGCAACTGAGATGTCCGGGTGGGAAGACCAGATGGCAATATCGTCAGCATACATACTACCTTCCACTCCCTCTGGCAGGTTGTCAAAGATGTCGTTAATGAAGATGACGAAGAGCAGAGGAGAGAGCACAGAGCCTTGGGGAACGCCCTGATGGACGATTTTCCATTTACTGTATGTGTTGTTGTGGCTTGCTCGGGATCTGCGGTCAGTGAGAAAGGCTTTGATCCACCGGATACCACAAGTGGGGAGACCCAGGAGTATCAGTTTCCTGATCAGAGCTTCTCTGTGAACGGTGTCAAATGCCCTGGAGAAATCGATGAGAGCCAGAGCTGTTCGTTTCGCTGGGGGTTTCTTCTGGAATCCGTCGGCTATATCTTGAATCATTCTGGCCAGTTGATCCTCAGTGCTGCGCAGTTGGCGGAAACCAGCTTGCAGGGGGCTAAGGAGGCCTCTGTCCTCGTGAATGAACTGCAGTCGATTTTTCACCAGAGTTTCCGTCAGTTTGGCAACGCAGCTCGTCAGAGTTACTGGTCGGTAGGAGGACACCTGATTAGCTGGTTTCCCTTTCTTTAGCACAGGGATAATGGTAGCTCTTCTCCAAGAACCAGGGATTTGTCCAGAGCGCCAGGACTCAGATCCAGTAGATATCCGGCAGCAGATGCCGAGAGATGCGAGAGCATTTCATTCGTGATTTTGTCAGGGCCGGGGCTTTTGCCCATTTTCAGAGATCGAATTGCCAGTGACATTTCAGTTCTGGTGAACTCACGGCAGAGAAGCCTTTTCTCCTCTGACTCGTTGGAGCAGGTGCAGGGACGGTGCAGATGGTTGGCGTTGCAGATCCTGTTGGTTTTGGATGAGATGGTCGGTTTGGTGTAGCTGACCTTGGCGTACTCTTTCACGAAGGCGTTTGCCTTCTGAAAGTCAGTAATCTGTTCCCTGCCATTGTAGAGGAGAGAAGAGCCCTTAGTCCTGCTGTGTCTTCCGTCAATGGCATGGATTACCTTCCACACCTTCCCAGGATCAGTTCTTGGATCAAGGGATGAGGCAAAGTCCTGCCAGGCATCCGCTTTCAGCTTCTGAATAGTTTTCCTGGCTTCCCTCTTGGCTTCAGTCCATTCATTTCTTAAATTCGGATCCAATTTAGCTCGTTGATAGACCACCTTACATCTGTTGACAGCGGCAGCAGCTTCCTCATTCCACCAGGGGACTGGCTTCTTCACTTGGCCCCGGGGTATCGTTCGTTTTGCAGCTCGCAGTATAGCTTCTTGCAGATTTCTCATTGCCCGGTGAACTCCAATGGTTGCCGGGCTGAGACAGTGTTGAAGATAGTCGTCCAAAAGTTGAGCAAATTTGGGCCAATTAGCTTTCCTGAAAGCCCAGCGCAGCTTGGGTGGCTGCGGTTTCCTGCGGAAGGCTGCTTCAAGGGTGATGAGGATAGGAAGGTGATCAGACAATGAGTCTTCCTCCACCCGCCAGCAGAACTGGTCTGCCTTGCTGGAGTGGCAGATAGTTAGGTCAGAGGAAGTGCCACCTTCTTTGCATGGTTACTCCAGGCCGGGTGATGGATCCGTCATTTAGAGTAACCATATCCGCGCTGATTAGCCATTCTGATACCAGGTCGCAAAGGTCATCTCCTATGCGGCCTGGTTCCCAGAGATCCGAATGGGCGTTCAGGTCGCCGCAGATTAGGACATTAGAGTCAGAGGGGAAAGCTGCAGGGTCGAAATTCTGAGTCCTGTTTTCTTCCGCCTGCCTTTGGATGGGGGGTACGTAGGCATTAACTGCTACCAGATCTCTCGAACCCAGGTGAATCCGGACCGCCAGAGCGTCGGTAGAGGTATCCAGGTTGCTTACGGGCTGGGTGGGGCATATAGAGTAGGGGAGTGACTGTCGGATAAGGGTTAGCACCCATCCTCCTTTGATTCGCCCTCCTCCCCGGCCAGTTCTTCTTGCTTGGTGTTTGACCGAATAGCCAGGAAAGTCGGGGAGAGCTTGACCTTCCAGATAGTGCGTTTCCTGGATCATAGCAATATCTATACTGCCGTCCAGCAGTTTCTTCCTGAGCCACGGCAATTTGCTGCTCAAGCCGCCTGCATTCCACTGCAGTATTCGGAGACAGTCCGGCGGCCATTGGTGTTGAGCACCGGCATCGATATTGGCGGTTACCGGGGCTCCCGGGCCCCTGGGAGGTCGTATTCGGTTGAGATCAACAGGGGCTGCGGGTGCCGCAGCAGCGGGGGTAGCTGGATGGTTGGCAGCAGCGGCAGCCGCCGTCGCTCCGTTAGCAGCAGCAGCTACAGGGTTAGCAGGGTAGAGAGAGGGAGCAGTGCCTTGGGAGCGTTGGGGCGGAGTGGAGATGGGAGAGGGAGACTGGTTGGGACGGTTGTCGCAGACCGGGCAAAGCCAGGCAGTGTGATATTCCCTGAAGGCAGTCAGTCCTGAGCAAGGTTTCAGGTGGACCCAAAGATTACATAGGTTACACCTGACACAGTTCTTAGGAGCGTTTCTGTCGCAGACCGGGCAGGGCCATTTGGGTACAGGTCCCGGATTTTCCTCAATGTCCCAGCCATCAACAGTATGCGGCCCCAGTACGCTGGTTTACCAGGGCCGCCAAACAAAAACCCGGCTGAGCAGTGGGAGGCCAAGGCTTTCCAATACCGGAGGGTTTCCCGCTTTCGGGTAATGGGAGTGGGAAGCCATTCGTTGCCATTCTCTCCGGAAAGACCTGGGAAAAACGGGTTCTGCCAGTCCACCACGGCAAGGTGCTTCCAAGGACCAGAAGATTTGATTTGATTTGATTGAATTTAAATTTGATTTCGGAAATTCTATTTAGACTGAAATATTGAAGACGGCTTGGTTTTTGTGTAAATGGTAGAAGATTTTTTATCTGATGTTTTAAGATGTTTTAAGTTTTTTAGTTTTCTGGAAAGGTTATATAACTAAGGTGAATTCGATGTTAGCTCTTCTTCAAGGTTGACAAAGGATTTGTCATTAAGACAATGCATTAAGGATTTGATGATTTACGGCAACATTTGATGATTTACGGCAACAAGTCGAGCTTCAGCTATGCTAGTTGTATATACCTGTGTTCTGCAGAAGTGCTCGAAAAGTATAATTTTCGTTCAACGATTTGATCCAAATTACTTCTGCTTAGATCTCAGATAAACCATCGGCCCTTAGACAGCTGCATTTCAAGTATTAAGCTTTGTACTAGTTGACTCTATACCAGGCATACACAAGAGGGGATATTCTGGGGCGAAAAACCTAATTTTTCCGAGTTCTTGCCCAAGAACCAGAAAAATCAGGATTCTGGGGGGGGGTGAGGAACCCCTCTGGGTGGGTGAGCTTCAGGTCTGGGGGGTGAAACCCTCCAGACCCCCTCCACCAAGCACGTGAATGCCCTATGCTGTTGAATGATGAGCAAATTTTGTTGGACGGTTTGAAATTGATCGAGGAAAGTTTTATTTTTGACTGACAGTAAGGTATGTTCATTATTTCTAAAGTTGCAACGTTCTCTTTCTTAAAGGCAATTGCGAAATTTTTGTCTGGATTGAGAATTATATACTTAATATATTGGTAAGCTCAGTTACCTAAAATGTACCCAACTTTTTGCTAAAATGTGGAGACAGACAACTTCCATTTAACAGAAAATATTAGTAAATTGTAAAAAGTGGTCACAAACGGTTTTAAAATAGCTTTACAGTGTTGTGCAATTATATGTCATGTTTTATAGCAATTTTCAAAAAACTAAAAAATTGAGTGCTTTTAGCGGTTTTTAGAAAAACTACCAATTGGAAGCGGAACCGTTAGCGAGAACCGGAACCGGAACCGGCAGCCAAGAATCGGAACCGTTACCGGCTTCAAAACTCGGAACTGGTCCCCGCACTACGCTCTAGCAATTGTGCCACTACCCCGGACATTGCGACTAGTTTATTATGCTGATTTCAACCTTTCTCAGTTGCTGAGATATTTAACACAAATGTGAATCTCAGAAGAAATAAGTTATAAGAATTGTCATGATTCGTGTGCATAGGTGTGTAGATTCGTACCGATACAAGATATCTACATAGGTATGTAGATGTGGTACGAGCTCAGATAATATTTGTCTTATTGTTCTCAATACAGAATGTGGTTGTTTGAAAGCCGGGTGAGTTTCAGTATAACTTTTATTCTTTTCAATTTGCTAACATTATGCTATATATAGGCTCTCGCTTAATACTACACATCTGCTTTTTTTAGAACCTTTACGAGTTTTGGAGGTAAGAAACTTGAACACGAAAACCAATACTGTCTCGGAGTTTAGCACTAAGCACAATCTCAAAGTACTTATAACGTACCAGAAAATGTTCTCACAGGGGCCTGTTGCATAAAACTACATTGCCTACATCGTAGTGTAAATGTAGCAATTGGCTTGCATAAAATTTTTTATTTTACATTTTTGTATAGCTACAAAGCTGTACTACATAAATGTAGTTTCCCATAAAGCTACATTTTCTACATTTTTGTGTTACGTTTTTATCGAATTTCAAATAAGGGGCTCTACCATTTTATTGTTCTTCACAAATTCCATTTAATAGTGTTATAGTTATAGTTTTCTGCAGTCAAATATATCGCGTTGTGCAGCCATTTTCAAATAATATACAAGATTGTGTGATTTTAGCTTTTTGTCAAAAACACCATTTGTAGCCGGAGCCGGTAGCTAGAAAATTGGTACAGTCCCCGCACTAGGGCAGATAGCGTGTGAACTGTCCTTCCCTTCCACAATTTGAACTGTGGGAATATGTAGGAAAGCTACATTTTGATTTGGTCGCAGCACCATATTTTTATGCAACCGAAAATGTAGGATGTGTAGTTGTAGCTACATTTTGTGTAGGCAATGTAGTGTAGTAAATGTAGTTTTATGCAACAGGCCCCAGGTCTCATCCTAAACGGTGTGGTCGGCTCAAGGAGTCATTAACCTTCAGAGATGGCGCCGTACTGCTGTCGCATCGTTGATTCCACTTCCCTCGTAGTAAACGCCTTAAGACTTCAGACGTACCAAAGCTAAGTGAAGCTCGTAAGTTTCGACATTATCTGCGAAAATTATTTAAAAGTGTTTAGACGTGGCAGAAGTGGTATTTGTACTATTGTGTGCATCGCCTGTTGAGCTTAGTGCAAATTTTAGACAAAGTGCACTTGAAAGAAACTGCACTAAGTAAGATCGGATCGTAGACTGTTAAATTTAACCCTGCGAAAAACTGAATATATCCACTAACGAGTATCACACGTGATTGAGAAAACATTTCTGGCAGTGTTAGTTCTTTGGTTTGTTGTCTAAACATAGTTTGTTTAAATATTCGATAATTTTTATAGCATGCTTACAATTCAAAGATTTTAGCTATATGGGAAAATTAAAATTACATTATTCATAGTGCTTACAAAGAGGATTCTAATGCGTTGGAGAACGCTAGTGACATTGTACAAGATCCTGTTGTTTTTCCGCTCTAGTATCATTATTAACACGGCACCATTTGCAGAACTATTTTTCAGCCTCGTTATGTTATTGCATGAACCGTGTTATTTTATGTGCAGATCAGGACTCGCGTATACGGCAAGTGGCTGACTGAATGCAAAGTGGAACTGCTTTGCAGTACCAAAGGAATAAAGCAAACGGTGGCCCAGTGCAGTAATGCTATGCTGTTTTTGAAACTGATGGGACTGAGTACGAGGGCAATGAGGCAATACCCGCAAAACCGGGGATAAGCTGTCCAAGGTCCAAGGTCCAAGCAGGTTCAAAAGGAGTACAAAATGGTGGAGCCATTTAGTGTTCAAAGAAGTGGTACGAGATGGCATTACGATTCCATCCATCACAGTTAAGGGTGTGTCAGTTCTTTTTTAAGCTTTGGATAGCTAAAAACATCAGGTAAGTTATTATAATGTTCTTAGTCAACTAAAAACAAAATGTATGGATTATGTTTGTCTGCCAAAGTGCAACAACGTATCTCCAGGTTGAGTTAAAAACACTTAAAAGATCAGCCTCTGAAACAAATACTTCGGGACTAGCAGGGCACAGGATGTTTGTGTCTGGGTTACTGGGTGTAGCGCCTGTTGAAGCTGGAATCTTGGCGATATAAGTATCAATGTTAATCATCACATCAACACATCCAAAGTGGTAACATTTTTTCAATTCACAGCTTCGGTTATCTGGTCGGCTGGGAAATTCTATTCACTAAATTGTTTCATGTTAACTATATATTTTGAACTACTGGTGGGAAAGATATGTATAGAATGATTATCATTATAATCTATTTCAGAACCATACGAGTAAAAGCTCTAGGAGTGCTGGAGATAAGCTAATAATTGTTTACAGAGTCAAAACGTTTTACAAAAACCTTCAAAAATGAACAAATTCAATATATTGGATGGGGATCAAAAGTCACTTTGTATGAGCTCGTCTGCTCAATAGTAAGATGTGACCTATATAGACTAAGCCCAAAATTTTGCAAATTTAATCACGAAAACTAATACTGTCTCAGACTTTTGCACAAGGCAGGATCTCGAAGTACTTTTAAGTACCCGCAGAGATGGCGCCGTACTAGGTGTCATTATGCACACTCTGTTATCAGAAAAAAGACTATGCTCTGCTCGATAACGGCTGACCCTTCCAAAAATCAGATTCCTAGTGACTCCCTCTCAAATCAATTCAAAAGTAAAATTAAGCTTTCTTTGGACATTTTAGTTGTTCAGAACTGAATCTTTTCATTTAGAGCTAGTTAAAAACATAATATTTCATTAAATTAGTTGCCGCTTTTTCCGTTGTCATGAGCCAACATAGTTTGGACAACTAAGTTACTGAAAATGGCACAGGCAATAGCAAAAGGCACTCTCTATAAGAAAAAGTACTCTTTGAACTTTGTTTGCCCTCTCCAGAGTAACATTCGCCGTTGCGAAAATCCTAGGATGTGAATAGCGAAACGCTGCAAACCCGAACACATTATTTTGAAGTCTACGACAAAAGAGTACAGACAAACAAATGGATTATGGAAGATTAAATCCAAGACTATATAGCGTGGCGAAAAGTACAAAGAGTGATTTTTAGAACATCTCGAATTTATGTTTCTTTGCGGTTAATTACTGGAACTATTACGTTTTCCTTGGATTCATTTTATATTTACGAGTGTTGCAGGTAAATTGGTAAGTGCATTCAGCATTTAGTTAGTGGTGTATTTGTTACATAATCTTGCATACTAAGCTGGCAAGAGTCTGTAAGCGAAGTCGATCAATGCTCAACTTTTCTGCTTGTCGTTAAGTGACATATCCATGTTTAAAGTTAGTTTAAGACATATATAATTTTCATTGTTAACATGACAACATAAATAATAATTTATTATTCCAAATTAAAAAGGTTTTGTCGTTTCTAACCAAACACAATGGCCAGTGAAATTTGAATTTGTCGTCACATGGCCCAGCATCTGGCTTTTTGTCCTTTATGAACGTCTTATCAGTGTGGAGTGTAGAGACAAAAGGACACAGACCTAGAGACAAGGACATAAAGACAGAGACTCAGAGACAAGTATGAACCGGACTTAAGCAACTATGAGCGAAACCCATCATGTTAAAAATGGGTGTTTTTAAAACTTTATCTTAAATAGTCAAAGGCAATCAGGTCTATCATTTGGCCTGATTCTTAGGCAATTAAATTCGTCTCGTTAATAGCTTTCGAATGCACTTTCGTTTTGCAAGGCGAATCCCTGGTTATTAAAATTTCCCAGTTTCTCAACCCTAACCCATATCATTTTAGTTGTCCCCAGTTAGTCAACATTTTATTACAATGCTTTCCCTGTTGTTAAGCGCTTTTTGTGTCATACCCACTTGGTCAACTCTCCTTTAGGTCTGGCAGTTTTTCTCAGGGGAGAACTGCTCTACGCTGACTTTAGTTGTCAACATTAAACAAACATATATATGGCATGTAAAGCAGAACTTAAAATAAATTTAAGTTTAATAACATCGTACTTTCACTTTAAATTTAAATTAAATTTATCACTTTGTTTTAAATTTTAAAGTTTTTGTTTGTAAAATGTACAAAGACTGAAACTTCTTTGTGCAGACAAAGAAATTTTCGACTTCGCCGGAAGAAATTTGCATGGTCAATCGTACTGGGCGGTGCGGCATCACCAGTCCAGTGTGAAGAAGGAAACACTGCTGGCCAAATCGATTTGCAGTGCGAGCCCGGCCCGTCAAGTTCTGGCGAAGAGAACGTCAATCGGAAGCGGCGGAAGTAGGGCCAAGACACGGAAGGCCCGAGAACAAAGATCATGTTCCCCATGTGGGAACGGGAACATGATGACAAAGTCTTCGTTTGGTTTTTGTGTCGAGCGTTGGCTTTGACACATATCGTGAGCTAACAGGGGCAAGCTGACCACGAAATTTCAGTCTTCAAACTGCGCACAATCTATAAAATTTGGCCATACCAAAGCGCTGCAGATGGAAAAATCTTTCACCTTGTGTGAAACTAGCTTGTGTATGCGCATTCGTAAAGGGAAGATTAGGTTCGATAACGCACTCCCAGAAAGACTACTGCCGAAATTACAGGAACTTATGTTGTTTTTCACGAAAAGGATTGAATTAAGTAAATCTGGCTGACCCGTGAAAGATTTGACCTCCTGGGGATGACAGGAAAAAGAGTTGACCAACTGGGGTGCCTTCAGTGAAAGGGTTTACAAAGTTAACTGAAAAACAAATGATTAATTGGGTTCAACCTCAATTATGAGCTGACAATCTAGGAAGTAGTTAAACTGGGGACAACCCGTTTACATTTGTCGCGTTCTAAAGTGGCACTAACCCTTGATATCACATTAGTGTTTTGTTTCTATTGCATATTTTGTGATTTTAGCACAACTGCAGACTACGGCATATGACCTAAGTTTCACCGCGAATGTACAGAGATTGAAAACACTTTGTGGAGACAAAGCGATCCCGAAGGAATTTGCATGTCGAATCGTAGAAAAAAGCGGTGCGGCAACACCAGTTCAGTGTGGAAGAACAAGTGCTGGAAGAACAAATGGAAGAACAAATGCCGCGAAATCTATTTGCTGTGCGAAGTGGGCCCGTCAAGTTCTGGTAAAGAGAACGTCAATCGGAAGCGTCGGAAGTCGGGACCAGACAAGGATGGCCCGAGAAGAAAGATCCCCATGTGTTCCCCATGTGTTAACGGGAATACAAAGACAAAGACCTCGTTCGATTGCCAAAATCTATGGAACTTCAAAAATCTATTTACCAGTGTCTTCTAAATGAAGACTTAGAAAATCTGAACTGTCGCGAAGGGTACAATTATATGCTGGATAAACTTGTTCTGAATAAAAGATATTAGTATGTTTAGTGCATATGGGTCAAAGCTACTAACTGCATTTTTGGTAAAATGTGTCTAAACCTTTGGCCAGGCATGCCGAAGCAAATTTAGCGGCAGTGCGATTGGAGAGGTGGCAGAAGAGGGGCTTTGAGGTGGCATTCCAGCGGACATTTAAAGCGAAAAGCCAGCTGTTGCACTCTCCCTATATATGCATATGCATATGCATATATACTAATGTGATAAGGTCAAGGTTTTGCAGTAGTTACAGAACACTTACAGTCTTAGGTAGGATTGTGCCGGGGGCGCAGAGTTGGAGATGGACACATTTTTCTTGACCGCTACCGCCCCGCGACCGCATGCTAATTGTGTGACCGTAACATTTTGAGTTAGTGAGCTTTAAATCCGTACAAAATGTCCACTTTTCTCGCATATTTAAGGTATGTGTTTTCACTACTTTTCGATTGCACAACTGAAATTAGAAAAGGAGTTTGATTTCTGTAAGGGTTATGTTTTCTGAAATTGCTTAATAAACAAAGAAGCTAAATATTTTAAGGAAAACGAAAGTTTTGTCTGATTGTCTATAAAATGTTCAAGTTTGGACGCTTATTTTTCCCAAACCAAAAGATCAAACTCAAACCCCGGGAAAATAGCCCTTGGCAATTGTCCCAAAAACGCGTGAGCAAACCGCTTTCTAATTAATTGCACAAGTTCAAATAAATTCGTGTTCGAAGCAATCGAATTGCCATTTTTAAAATTTCACAGTTCCGTTGCTGAGCTTAATAATATTGGTTGGACAGAAATCCCGGGGAGAGCTCTCCGTTAGTCTTAACATGAATTGTAGGAGTAAAAATGTGGCCAATACTTGACTTACCGACCTGTGATCTTGAAGCTGTCAGAATTTGACAATATTTGATTTTTCGAAAGATGGTCCATTTTTGACTCCAAAAAAGTTTTTGGTGTTATCTCTGAAACCGTAAGGAGTCAAAGAATACTCGAAACAACAAAGTTGTAGGTAAGAACATTCGAATGCCTTCAGGTTTGTATGTGTACGGTCACCAATTCCGCTGAACCCATAAAATTAAGAATTTGGCTTAGCATCTACTTTAGCCTCCACCTTTAGCATTTAGCTATCCATCATACCACCTTTGACAGATACGTTTAGGAAACGAAGATCTGTTATTCGCAGGCTATTTGAGTATATTTAACCGGGATGTAGTCGTTTGACTGTGTACTCTCAGCGCCCAAACCTAATTAAGTTATTCTATGGCGGTTTTTCTTCACATTTTGTTTTTCGATTGTAGATGGGCCAGTTTTCGCCAAGAATTTTCTTCAGCGTTGTAGTTCATTCGCATATAAACGCATGATGAACAATGGTAAGTGGGCCCCCCCGACATTTCGACCTTTATGTTCCGAGCATCTCGCAGGCCATTTCCATGAGGAAGTGCAAAGCTTCCCGCTCTTCCTATCATATACTCATATTCAAGCCAATCAATGTGGCATAGCACAACTTGTCAAAAACCAGCAGGAATAGTGAAATTGTTTAAAAATTCATTGCGGTCACAATATAAAGTCGTAGCCACGAAAACTTTATATCGTTGAATTCAGCTCAGATCAACATTTAAGATTAATCTATTTTTACCTACTTACGCTGGATTCGTCTTGCAGAAATAGTCAAAAAGTGTGTTATTTCGAAACAAGTTGGCCCCAAAAGGGGCAGTATTCCTTTGCAGACCTGTTATTTAATCAATTACAAATATTGTCATTGTTGGAAGCTCGTGTAGAAGCTTCAGGTTTACGTTACAATTTCATTAGACTTCCCTTTATTTCTTTTGATACCCATTAGGATCAGGAAGAGTAGGCCTATACTTGCCATGCCATCATTGGGCTGAACTTTTGATGTTCAGCGCAAGTTAGTACCTTATCACCTGGCGCGCCATGTGTAACTCCCAAGTTCACTGGTGCCCAAAAATCTGCAACCGTTTAGAGTGCTGACAGTCGAAGACAGTGGGAAGTTTGTCACTTGCGCTGTTTAAATAGGATCTTAGCCCAATTTGCATAATCTGAATGCAAAGAAATTACCTATGAAAGGAGATAGCCGCGTCCATTTTCAACGGAAAATTATATATACTGTAGATCTTACAAAAAGTATTCTAGTCGACAACAGTACTTGTTCATTCACAAATTCGAGGCATTCCCTTAACGATGAGCATATCCACATGTAATTTTATGTTTCTACTTCAAGATTCACCTAATTTGCATATCACTATTGTTAAGAATTATTGCAGTTAATATGTAAATTATAGGGATGACCATAAAATTTATTGCACGCGTGCAAAATTTCCTTCAGAACCGACTATAGAAGACCTGCTGCGTCGTGACGCAGCAGGAAAAATGGACTCAAATTTCGAAAAACCTTATACTAGATCACATGAAAGCTGACACATAAACGATCCTGAAAATTCAATTGAAATGTTTTCCATGGAGTGATTCACGAGTAATAGCCAGTCAAAAGTAGAAAAGCGGCAAAGATCAAAGGATTTCGAAAACCGTAAAAATAAATAACGCAATTCTTGACGCAATTAGCTGATATTTGGGGATACAAAATGTTTGGCATAGGCGACTGATTTTCCTCCAAACGGCTATTTCCTAGCATCTACTGATGTTTCAAAACCTAAAAATCGGCTTCTTTTTGATGAATTTTAATTGTTTCAAATTTCTTTACCAACCAAAGGTACATTCACGCCACGAAGGTTCAGAAAATATGTATGTACATTGCTGCAGCAAAAAAGTACCGCTAAATTAGTATAAACAACACAATTTCGCTCCCTACACTTTTTGTCAGACTTTAGACTTATTTCATTTTCACACACAATATATGTGTCTCGTTCTCTCCTGAAATAGAAAAAATAGAGTTTGAAGTCAAGCTGTTCCAATTTGAAATTAAAAAAAGTCACAGTAGCTAAACTTAAAAACTTTGATACAATGCTTTCTCGGTCATGCGAAGATAGGAATGTGCTGGAAGGCATTCGTGGGACCGGAACCGTCACAGTGTGAGGAGTCAGAACCAGGCGTCATTACTCGTTATTGCAATTAGTGGTCAAATTTTATCAGTAATCATAGTAAATAATCAATGAATGAAGAACACAAGGACAGTTCAGAAAAATGTAATTGATTCTTCAATGTTTGCATTAATTCGGGTCAGTCACATCGTGAACTCTAACTTCACTGTTGAGCCGACCACTTTCCAACCGACTACCGAATGACAAAGAATTACAAGGATTTGGAGAATGCTAACTGCAGCGATGTTGATCAGAAGCAAAGACAAGGGCATACATATATATGATGAACAAATCGTGCGAGTTAAGATTGTATCCTATGCTTGGCTGAAGACGGTAGCGATTTTCGAAGCTAAGCTTAAACAATTATAGTTTGGATAATTTTGTTAGAATTATATGAGCTCACTTGGTTTAGTTCGAACATTTAGAAGTATTGGATGCCATCGTAAGTCAAGCCTTAGAAGACAGGGTTCTTACTGCGAAAATGCTTTACCCGCCTATATATTTAAGTCTAAAGGTTTAGTTCTAAGGTCTAAAATCTTAAACATTTTAAATGTTATAGGATTTCTTTTCAAGTCTTATCAGCGATGCTGTTATCAGTAATTGCCGTGAGTCAGGTGTTAGGAATGAGCCTCCACGCGGCCTGATCTCAGTAATAATTTGGTGGCTCTGAGCTTCAGCGATGACAGCAGGTTCTCTCGAACACCGCTGCTGAAACAAGCATAAATGAACGGATTTATGCTGTAGTTTAGAACGGCAAAGGTTCCCAGCACAGTGTCAGCAAAGACTAACGTTACCAGGTTGCGCCTTGACAATTCCTCCGAAATCCAGTAAGATGCAAACAAGGCAAAATTGACGAAAGCAATTACAGCAAACTGTACTGCCAGCAATCGTTCATGATGACTAGGGCATGTCTTCCTTTTAATGTAGACAAAAATCGCTGCGTAGATACAGGGCACAGTTGTAAACATTATTGTCGTTGTGATCTTGTAGTAAAGCATAACTGAACAGGATGGCAAGTTTGTTGGACAAGTCACTCGAAATGCCATCCCATAGGGTATACCTACTGTGCAGCCAGCAAATTCCTGCACCAGAACTTGGCTTGTTGCAACTGCTGCAACCACTGCAATAAGTATACACATTTTAAATGTAGAAAGTGCTTGTTACAGGCAGACACTGTTATCACAGCCAAAAGCCGATTTACGCAGATCACCAAAATATGCAAATTAGCATTCCAGCCTACCCAGACGTATACCAATCCCACGATATGTCGGCAAGTATCAGAAAGAATGTCTTCACCTGCAAAAGCTGCTGTCGTTGTGTAGAAAAGATGTATCAGGAGCATAACCATGTCATAAATTCCCAGACTTAGAGCAAGAACATAAAAAGCATTTTTAAAGTTTGTTTTCCTGTGTCGCGCAATTGTACACCAAACAATGCCGTACATTGTTATACTGACAACGCATAGTGTGTTTACAAAGCCGAAATACATTTTATGCCTCCAAGTCACAAGGTTTGCAGTCCACAGGACACTGTCATTTCCAGTTACCATTGTAGGATCCTGGTCCTTGCCTAATAATGATAAATCAGACGACGTATACAATAAATAATCTGCAGGTTCTGAACTTGGAGTGTGATGCCAAGGCTCGACTTACTGATATAGGAGTGAGTTAACAGATGCCTAGATTAAGCAACCGCAACGATAAAGTAAAGTCCTAAACTACTAACAGTTATAGATCCACATCATGAGTTTACTATAACTTCTATGAAAATACTACATTAAACTTAACTTTCACAAACCAACCAAAATGCCACTGGCTCGATACAAAACAGTAAAATACTCAATAGTGAAATCTAAAAATGATGCCTGCAAGCCAAAACTATTTTTCAACCATTCCATTTTTGACAAACCAATAACGTATGTAGCTGTGGCAAAAACAAATTACATTTATGATTCCAAGTATATCTTTAGACCGAATATTAACCACCGGCAGACTGTTCGGTATCCAACCTGTAATTAAATGGCTAAAGGATCACAGGTTATAACGGGTTCAACTGTAGCAGGAAAATAGACCCTAACTAATGAACCTACCCTAATAAAAGATAGAAAGGCATCATATTTTAATAAGGTAACTTACAGACTTTATTGGCAGGAGCAACAGGATCAATAATAATAATAATAATAATAATAGTAAAGCATATGGATCATAAACAATACATGAGCCCACAGGCCGACCGTACTCGAAGAAAGTTACACAAACTGATTGCATCAGACAGACTGGTGTCCAGACACTTTGATGACTCATTCAGCGAAGCCAATGTTAACACACACTAGGACAAAAGAAATCACTTAAAGTATTGGTGAAATACACTCGCATAACGAGTATTTGACACAAACATAGCCGATTATTTTCGACTTTATAATGTAAATTGCTTTATCTAAATGCGGTTTATCTAACTAACTGTGCTGTAGAGCATACGTCTACTACTGCACAACCAAATTCAACCATTCCACGAGTAATACAGCACATAGGATACCCTGGATTGTATTTTTGACTAGATAGCCACTTTTGGCAGAGGTTTACATCAAGATCCAATGCTTGATGAAGGACGGCTGCGATTTTCGAAGCTAAGTTTTGAAATTTGTTGTTCATGCTAATTTTTGAAGAATTAAACAGGTGCACTTGGTTTTTAATGTGGCTCAGGGTCATATTCTGCAATCAAGTCAAGACTGGAGGGGGCGTATTTGTGGCTTGGTGCGGAATTTCGTAGGAAATGGCGTTAAACGCCGTGTAAAGTTTTGTAAAGTAATAAACTGCTCGAATCTGTGAATTAACATCGCATCATGCCATATGGAAACACTTCAACTGAAGCTACTTGGGAGGAACAGCACTAGGCTCGAGGAGACATGAATGCCCCATGGTTTCATGGCGTATTCGCACATTGGAAGAAGTGCATGTACTCTTCTCTGCTCTGATAGTTAACAAATTGTCAGGAGGATTTTTGACAGCAAGGCCAAATTAAGATAAGTTATTATGTAATTTTTATTTGTCGGTGATGATCTTTAAACTCTGCGCTGATTAGGGAAGATTTCTTTGAAGCCTCACCTACATGGAAATCAGCAGTAGATAAGCAGCTTTGGCTGAGAGCAGGATCAGGCATGGCGGGTGAAAAAGGTCTTTCAGATTTGTTGATCAGAAATGTTTCAATTAGATCAACTCAGTAATCGGGTCAGGTTGAAGCTTAACTTTATGATTTTAGATCTTGATACTCCTTGTCCGATTTTCAACTTTTCTGTCTGAGTACTTGGCCTACCCTCCAACTCCTTTCTGCAGCTAATTATTTGTATTCCCTATTCCCCTTCCGAGTGGGGTATTCGACTTCCGCCATTCTAGTCTCTGTTGATCTGTGGGAGGCGACCTGTGTTAGCAGGCACAACATAGGATGCCCAGTGGGCGACTGAAATAACCATACGTCAGAACTGCGTGGGGATCAAATTTTCTATCCTCGACCTTCGCCCCTTTGTCTCTTGTCCAATTTTCTGAACGGACAGCGGAGAGCAGCATTCGATAGGCTTAAATGAATGCCTGACAAATGCTGAGCACCATAATAAAATTAAAATTGTTTGGAAAATCTATTTTGAGTAAAAATATTCGAAATAATAAGGAATGAAAGTCTTGGATAACAAACCTTTTCATTGTATGGATACTGCATGTCAGAGATAGAAAAACACATATGTAGATCCCACCGGATTTAATTTAGGAATTTCTGAAACTACGGGGTTAACGTTTCTTTAAAACCTATTGCAATGAGTTTTCATAGCAATTTCGGTCCTTTCAAGTGGTTCCGTTTCTGACCCACGTCAGTCCTCAGGGTCGGAGTGTTCCAAAAGTGGACAAAAATGTCAAGTCTCACACAAAAGAGAATAAAACATTACTATACCAGACTGAGATTTTTAGCAGTAATGAATGAAATTGTCCTGAAACCATAAAATTCTGGCCTCAGCTGAGATTCCAACCCACGACTTCCAGACTAAAACTCTGACTACCTGCCAACAGAGCTGCCGATGCTAGTACAGTCGCACAAAGCTATGTAGAATGGAGCAACTACAATTAGTTACAACCATACATGCGCTTGGGGGGGGGGCTGGGGTCTACCTCCCTGGACCACACCCCCCCTCCCCAGAGGGGTCCCTCACTCCCCCAGAATCCGGATTTTTCCGGTTTTTTGGGCAAAAAACGGAAACATCCGGTTCTGTGGCGGCGGCCGCCGGTTCACCCCCCCCCAAACTTCCAATCCTGAACATGTCTGGCTACAACTGCCATTTTGCGTCAAACTGTATGTCAGAAGTGATGGAAATGATCTGTCTGAATATGGTATCATTTGTAATTAAGTTTTTTAATTTAAGTTTGTCCGTGTAGGTTGACCACAGTGCAGGTTATGGCGGACTCAAGCTCAATTCTCCAAAACTCAAATTTTTTTTCGACTTTTCCAAAATGTTTTCTAGGCTAATTGCAGGAAATTTGAACAAATTTCAACATCAATAGCGCTTTTAAAGTCTAAAAAATACACGAACCCGAACCAGCGCCTTAAGCAAAAATTTGGCGAAGGCACCAATCTAGTTTTAGTTCAAAAATTGAGTTTCTGTGAATTTTAATGTTGAGGAAAACTTGTATCATTCTCTGCGGAGAATGTTTTTAAACAGTAGCGCTAAACGTCTCAGTGATGAAGTTTGCAAAAACTGGAAGGCCTTACAAAAGTTAAACAGGCTAAAGACTTGTTGAATATAGTAACTAAAGCCAAACTGAATCAGATTAGTTCAAATCAGAGCCAATCAGTGGCAAAGCGACAAAGAATAGATCTCAAAGAGAACCAGCTTCAAAAGAAGTCAAACTTTCTAAACCCTCCCATTTCCATTGCTTCCTTGTTTGCTGTGCTGTATTTATGTTGTTGTCGGATCCGTTGCTCCCAACTATGGTCCAGCCGGACCTGAATCCAACTTCTGGTACCTGCCGGTGCCATTTATTGCCTAATGTCCCCCCATGTCAACAATTTACCGAGATTTAGGGGGCGGCCGCCTCAGGGTGGAACGAAATGGAACCGGCTCCCTCTAGATGAAACTCCCGAGCGAGAAGCTTCTGTGGGCTGTCCCTGTTGATTTCCCCGAAAACATTCACAGCTTCCGAAACACCCATCTAAAATTTAAAAAAAGAAACGAAATGTTTCAGCATGGGGCCCTCTACATCGCGGAGCTCATGGAATATATGTATCAATGCCTTACCTTAACTTTTTAATATATTTCGCAGCAACCAGTTGGCCGTTGGCCGGACAACGGCCAAATAAATGGCTGGCCAACTTCAAACTCCGGTCAGGCCAAGCCAACCAAGGAAACTTTCGGCCAATCCCAACACTATAATTCCAAACTGCAAAGCTGAAAGGGCAACAACACTTACAAGTCTGTTTTTAAATCCGGCCTGCAAGTCTGCGTTTTTACGTCTGAGTATATCGTAGATTATATCAAGAAAATGAGGTAAACGCGGGCCAGCAGGCGGATCCCCGAAGGATACAAGGTATTAATCATAAAGAATTAATGAAACACGCCTGCCTGCAGTCACTAAGGCAAAAGCCCTAGTCCGAAAGAGCGCGCCCATTGGCTCTCTCCTGTTTCGGACTAAGGCTTTTGCCTTAGTGACTGCAGACAGGCGTTTCTCATTATTGCTGTATATCGTAAATTATACTACTCGAGAATTCCAAAAACGTAGCCTTGGCCATAAGTCAATTGTTCCGCATTAGGGACGAGTGCTGCAGTGAACCTGAGGTGGTAGATGCGGTTTCGCTGTTTCTGTCCTACATTTGTCCTGATTTGTCCTGAGTCTGCTTTTGTCCGTCCTAAAGAGCGATTTCTCATCACCATCAAGCCTTCACGCAGCACTCAGACTTAGACTAATGCAAACACAGACCAAGGACAAATGCTAGCGTTGTGCTGGCTAACGTATAAATGGCTACACTAAAGCTGCAACATCAATAGGCTAGGTTTCATAGGACGTTTGTGGTGTGATTTCGAGAAATTTTGCAAAGGTTTTGGACCAATTCTTGAACAAATAAACGTATTAGGCTGTTTTTACTCTACTGATACTATGTACTTCTTAGGTTAACTTAATACTTAGCAGTAAATAATAGACAATTTAATTTATTAAAAATTGTGATGTTTAGGTCTATGTAACTCTAAAAAAGTTTGACTTTAGTAAATTTATATTAAAGACAGAAATTTGTTCGATTATTCCCAATTATTGACAGGATTCAAACTCTACCCATTTCTTATATTCCTATCTACGGGGTAGTGAAAACAAAAATACTATAATTGTAGCAGAAAAACACTGCTAAACTCCCATGTTAGCGCACATTGTTAAACTGACGTTAACTGGTTAACTTTTGCTCGTTTGCTGGGTTAAACGAGCTAAACCATAATTCGCGCGCGAAAAATTCACAAGAAAACATGGTATTTGTGACGTGTGTACTCTTAGCACACCCACTCCTTGAGTCAGACCCGAAACATTTTGAGTCAAAATCCTTGAGTCAGACCCGAAACATTTTGAGTCAAAATCCTTGGGTAGACTAATTCCTGATCTACCTGTTACTTTTCTTTGATCCGCTCTTGTCTTGTTTTGCTAGGAGAGAAATTTCTGTACCAGACTAAAAGTATTAAACTTAACAAATAATCGAACAGGAATCTCAATTATTGACAGGATTCAAACTCCATCCATTTCATATATTCCTATCAACGAGGTAGTGACAACAAATAAATGCTAAAACAGCAATAAAAACACTACCAAATTCCAAGAAAACTTGGCATTTCTGACATGTTTATGAAACCTAGCCTATTGATGTTGCAACTCCAAGCTGCCGTTATATACGTTAGCCAACACACGCTAAGGTTTGTCCTTGGTTCTGCAGTGCACTAGTTGAGTGAAAAGCGCGTAGGTAACGACTAAGAAGTTGCTTCAAGACCGCTTCAAGAGACGAGACCAGACACAATCATACCAAAATAAAGTCTAACATGTGCCATGTTAGAAAAGACGTCCGACAAGCAGACCAGACTTTCTTCTACCACGCGCCACACTTGTGCACTAACTTATGGCCAAGGCTACGTTTTTGTCCTCAAAAGAAAGAAACAAAGCCTATTTCCAACTGAAACAAACTCAATATTTTTATCCTTTCAATTTGCATACGGGCTAATTTTTGGCTTGGGTCTTAAGATTCCGCATAACCTGACCAAATGAACTGAAACTTGGTATGGGCAGGTTTTTGACCGAGTTCAAATAGCAAAATTTTTAATGAAATTCGAGTTTTTTCAATTTTCATGGGACAAAGCAACCCGAAACTTTGTCTTCGAATTTGTTAACTGGTATATAAGGGTTATCTGAGTTGCTGAAAAACAATCTGAAATCCGCTTTTCGATAGCTTATACGCTAGTATAAACAGGATATATACCTTAGCTTATACCAAGAGTCTATAATAATTAATACCAAGAGTGAGAAGCTTGGCCCTTCCTAATGGAAATGGCCTGCGAGATGCTCGGTACATTAAGGCAGAAATCTCGGGGGGGTCCCCACTTACCATTGTTCAGCATGTGTTTATATGCGTTTGAACTTAAACGCATCTGATTGGCTAATCGCCTACCTTATGTCAAATTTGCGTGTATAAGCGGACTCCCCCGAGATCTCGGGGGGGGGTCCCGCTTAGCTTTGTTAAGCGTGTGTTTATATATATGGGTCCGCTTATACACGCAAATTTGACATAAGGTAGGCGATTAGCCAATCAGATGCGTTTTAGTTCAAACGCATATAAACATGTATTTTGTATTCGGGCAACCGGAACCTCCCCCCCCCCCCCGAGATTTCATCCTTAATATTGCCGAGAGCATCTCGCGGGCCATAGCCATTAGGAAGAGCCAAGTTAAACGCTCTTGGTATTATAGACTCTTGCTTATAC
>JASAND010013842.1:0-26494 GCA_030248195.1 Trissonchulus latispiculum
CGGTCGCTGGTTGTCTGGATACTCTCCAGGCTGCAGTAGCCGTTAGGCTCGCGCCCCCTCTTCCTTAAAATAATCGGGCCCTTATGTTGTACTGTATAGGCCTATGTGCCTTATGCCTGTGACTGTGGCATACGTGCCTTATCTTATGCTTTTGTTTACTGTAGGCCCTTGTGCCGTATGTTAATCCCATATATTATGCTGTATTTACTCCTTTTTTGTTTGTCTTTGTTTACTGTAAAGTACTGCCCCTTCCCTTCCCCCCAGTCCCTCTACGGCGGCGAGTTCCCCTTTTTGATACTGTATTTGCTGTGTAAATTTTTCTGTCCTTATGCTTGTGTAGGACTCGGAGGATTCCGCGGTTGGCAAAGGGCCCGGAGGTACGGGTTGGCCCGGTTACTGGTGATTGAGGGCCTAGTTAGTCTGTTGGCCGGTGATTGGTCTTGGGGCTGGAGCGGCTTGCGCCGTGGGGCGCCCGCTCCCCTTCCGGAGGTCGGTCCCATGGTGGCTGTGGGGTCTCCCCCAACGGCGTGGTTCTTGGCGGCCTCCCTGGCCTGTTATCTTCGAACTTTTATTATATCAGTCTGTATTGTGTGATTATTGTGCATTCCGATTTCCCCTACTTGGTCGCTCCCCCTCCCCTTTAACCTTTTTTCTAATCGTGTTGTGTTTTTCATTCCATTTGTACGCTTTATTGTTGTCGGATAGCTTTAATAGGTTGGGGGGAACTGATCTGGATTTATATTTTATGGGGTTTTTTCGCGTGGTTATTCCCTTTTTAAATTTTATTGATCTCGTGAAACTTTCTACTTCTACTTCTGTATTTTCCTTCGAGATGTTTTTTCAAAAGGGTGCCCTCTAGTTCGGCTAGGCCGTCCTATATATGTCGTATATTAGCCATTCCTAACTGTTTTGTTTTTATTTTTACTACTGTTGACTGTACCGCGGGTTTAAGCATAATTTTGTTACTGCCATCTATCACCTCCATTTTTGCCATTTTTTGTCGGTGCAGCTAAATTTCTATATGTGTGCTTTATTCTATGCAGCTTTATATTGGCATTTAACTAGATTCGTGCATAATATGCTTACTCCGGGGGAGGCTTCCCTGGACTGGTTACGCGTATGCTATTTTGCTCTTTTCGCGCAATTTCTCATAAATTTCTATAAATTTCCGTTGGAGTAGCCTCTCCCGGAGCACCTATATATACAATATTTTTCATTTACAGATGAGGTTTCAAATTTTATTTCTTGTTTAGTCATTTATAGTATATTTTCTACTGTAGTCGTCTAGTTCTCTATAATATCTAGCTTTGAATTTGTGCTGTTGTAGTGCAATATTTTCGAAAATGAGTTTCCCCTTCGTTTTGTTCAAATTTTCTCGGGTTACTCTCCCTTTTGAGACCTGCGCTCCCGTCGCGGCTGAAGGGTTATTTGTCTTTGTGTTGAGTCAATGTACTCTATATATGTTTGTGTTTTGTCCGGCACGTGCCGAAGTAGCTTTACCCGTGTCTCGAAAACAGACCCCTAAAATTTAGCAAAGCCAGGGGCTCGAGTGAGATACAGTTTTAATTCTTTCTGCTTTCTAAAACGATGTTTTATTTTTACTAGTACCTAAGCTACCTAGGTTAACCCTCATTTTTAATGGCTACTAATTTTTCCTGGAGGCCGCGGCGAGGGCGCGCGTTTCAAAAGAGGGGGTAATCTGTGAACTATTTTCTGACACTCTCCTTGATTTTCATCTAAATTTATTTAAAATGTAGCGCTATCTTTACAAACGGTAAATGCAAAATTGTACTCTTGTGTAGGAACTCCGGTTCCTTAGCTAATTTGTTCCGCCATTTAAATTGAGCGCTCGTTTAGTCAGTCTTGGGAATTTTCGTCTAGCAACCGGTCGGGTGTAATTGCCATCTCCCACCGTTGGGTCAATTTTGGGGATAGTTTCGGAGTTGTTCTCTTCCGTTCGGGGACTTTGCCCCTTCCACCATTTTGGGTTAGTTGATTGTTTTGTAGTATTTGTGTATAATTTTGTGAAATTTCTATTTTGTTGAGTTTTGTGAGCTGAATGTTCTTACATTTTTGAACTGAATATTATTTTGCTCCTTTTTGTCAAATTTATAACTTTGTCATAAAACCCAGTAAACTCACGGTACTTAATAGATTGCCGGCGCATGCTGTAGTTGCTTAGGGAATAAGCGGGTTAGGGGACGAGGTTGACATGCACGCACTCTAGGACCTTAGCAATTCTTCTTTTAATTTAAATTTATCGTTTATTGGCAAACAATTTATTCTTTACACCAGCCTCGAAGTATGTATACATTTCAGCATAGTAGCGTAGTTCCAGTTCTATACCAGTCGTCTTAAGACATGCATCCCAGCCAAATGAGGGAAGGGTGTTGAGAGGGATCCAAACCATAATATTGAAGTCCAAATATGCGAAAGTTTTCGAAAATATCCGCCAGGAGCACTACATCCGTGAATAAATATAGATCGTGATATTGTCCAAGTGTGTGAATATAGAAATGATTCCAAACAGCTAAGGCATGCTGATAATCGGCTTCATTAATTCTAGCATCGTTTAATTCATTCTAGAAATGTTTGTGAGAAGGGAGGAAAGTTTCTTCAAATCGCTGCCAGGAGTCCATATACTCATAGGGATATACTCCTTTGCGTTGGCTCCTGAAAAACTGACAATTACTGATTAAATGCTGTCTTCCTATGCTTCCAACCTGAAGAAAGACTTATCAATATCCTCTGGAAAGGTAGAAAAATTGGTTCCTAATCTCCTACCCAGGAAGAATTATATTGTCCACTATACAAACCTGAAGCAATATCTGAAGCTTGGTCTTCAGCTGGCTAAGGTTCATCGAGTACTTAAATTTACTACGAAGCCGTGGATGCAACCCTATATCCTGTACAACACGGAACAAAGGAAACATGCAAAGAGCGAATTTGAGAAGGACCAGTACAAGCTCCTCAATAATGCCGTATTTGGAAAAACCATGTACAATGTCAGAGCCTACCAGTACATTAAATTAGTTACTGACTCTAAAAAACACGACAAAGTTGTATCTAATCCTAGATGTAATCGTTCAACAATTTTTTCTGAAGCGTAGTTGCTGTATCTATGAAACTGGTTACAGTTGAATTATGTATGTGGGTTTTACTGCTTTAGAGTTATCTAAATATCTAATGTATGATTTTCATTATAACTATATTGTACCAAAGTATAACAGGAATGTAACATTGTTATTTACTGACACAGACAGTTCATGTTATAGTATTAAGACTGATGATATATATATAAGCATGTGATTAATGATATTGAATTGTTTGACACGAGCGACCATCCAAAAGATCATCCTCTGCACTCAGCACAAAACAAAAAGGTGTTGGATAAAATGAAGGATGAAACTATGGGTAGTCCAATTGAAGCTTTTTGTGGTGTGTGTGCTAAGGCTTATGCAATTGTATGTGATGGGATTGAGAAGAAACGACTTAAAGGTATTAAAAAATCAGTGGTAAAATGGGGGGTTCATTTCAAACTTTATGTTTCAACTATTTTTGAAGGGTCTACTATGTATTGTACTATGAATTTTATATGAAGTGATAAACATAACTTGTATAGTGTACATGTGAATAAGAAGGGGTTATCCACTTTTGATGGTAAATGGTATTTGTTAGACGATGGTATTACCAGTTATGCCTATGGACATTATAAAATCGTTATGTAATAAATGGATATTAGAAAAATAACAGAAATGACGTTTTACTTCGACAAAATACACATGACATTCAATAGCCAACAAAAAGAGGCATTTAGAAAAAATAAAAAAGCCCACTAAAAATAGACATAGTCCAAAAAATGAACATAGCCCACAAAAAATGCACAAAAATAATAAAAGAGGCCAAAGAATACAGAAGAAGCAAAAACAGAAAAAACCGTAACAAAACCGTAACCTGGTAGCCTAAGCCGTCTGATGCAACCGTTTGGCGTGGGTCGAAACGATAAAAACCACCTGTCTACTCGCAGCTTTGAGGCTGCGAAAAAATCAGGTGCCACTTTTGAACTAGGTAGGGTTCGGTAGGGATTTTTACACTGGGAATGGCACTGGATTACCGGAAGAATACCGACTATATGTTTTGATTCTCACACACAAGTGACTTCATTTTGTAAACTAATACATTAGCTAACTTTTGAATCATTTTACCGTTTGTCAGAAACTTTATGAAAAATTAGTAGAATCTCGAGGAATATTTCACACTTGGTAAAGCGCGAAATAGGCCTGCACGAATTAGGATAGATCTGTATGTGTTTTTTGATCGTCATGTGACTGCACGTCAGACCGTTTACTAAATAGTTGGTTGTCATCTTTATGTTCGATCTTCATGTTCGATTATTTTACTCTAGATGATTTGAAATATCATTCGGTTGAAAACTAACTCAGGAGATTTTAAAATAGGAATTTGGAACTGGGAACATTGTGTATCGCTTTATCAGTCGCAAAGAAAAGTCTTTGTAAAAGCAAAATTAGCTAAGCTGAATTTGTAATACTAAGTGGAACAGATTATTCGAATCATTAATTTACAAATGCTGCATTGGTTCAAGCACAGTTTGTTCAACGCGAAAGCAATTTTTGTTTGTTGAAGTTTGTTCAAGCCTGTAGAATGACTGGTGTTAGGCATTCTTTGCTATTCAGAATTTTTTGTGTTTGTAAGTAATTTTCGACTAAGTTTTTAAGTCGGTATTATTACTTATTATCCCAAATCATTGAATTAGTACATTGATAACCCGAAATTAAAATCTTTATTTCCTTCAATAAGAGGCGCTAGAAAACAACAAAAATGTTCAATGGTGCCTTTTAATCCCTTTCTTGTGCTGTGTCAACAATTTCTTTCTTCCCTTGGTAAAAAGCTTTTTCTGTTTTTATGCATGTTTACACTGATTTGTAAATTTGGACAACGGAATTGGCTTGAACTGTAATTTAAACCAATTTTAATTTCTGTAATTTGAAATTAGTTTATATGCAAATTTTCAAATGTGTTCTTGAATTGTTTAACTTAATGTTTGAAATCTTCACACATTTAGAAACCAATTATTTAATTATTTCCAATTATTTCCAATCGTTCTTGGGACCGGCTTAGGCGGAGCTAAAATCCCTAAGAATGTTACAGATAAAATCCAGCCAGCAAACTCAGTTGTCTAATACGAACCTAACAATTGCCGATGTTTTGTTCTAGTTAGTATATTGGTTTGTGCACTGTCATACAGACAAGCCAAGCATAAATCTGGAAACCAATTATCTCGGCAAGGGTCACACTCGTCTCCAAGATTTCAGCCCTTGTCCAAGCAAAGAAGTCTACAAAGTCGCTCAAGAGATTATGCCAAAAAATCACAAAGAAATCCTTCACGAATTCGGCGGAAGCAAAGGCGACCTCAGAAGGCTAACTCGAAACACAGAAACAAGAAAAGGAGGAATAGAAATAAGCACGGACAAAGAACGAAGCGAAGACAAACTAAAGGAAATCGCAAACGACGCAGATACAGAAAGGGGGAAGGGAAACAATGGATGAAGACAAAACGAAGACAACAAGTTTTGCCCAGTACTAGCGGGAAAAATGGTAATCTTAATAAGATTGAGTTATTGCTTATTCACATTCTTACATGGGGAGTTTCACTAAAAGCGTTGAGTTTACTGAGCAATACATTGAGTAAAATTAAGTATACTTTTGGCGCGAAAGCGTCTTCTAAAATGTCACTACAGTTTGGGAACGAATTCCAACTTAAGCTTGGTTCGATTGTGCCCGGGTGGCTCAATCGGTAGAGCGTTGGCCTAGACAGCCAAAGGTTGTGGGTCCGATCCCCACCTCGGGCCCGAATTTTTCGGGTCGGAGGTGCTGTATGTAGTGACAATCTTAGTTTCGTTTGTTCTTTCATTTTTATGTGCTGATTCTGATATAACTATGTAAAAGTTTGACCCTATATGTTTCAATTCTTTATAAAAGTTTTTGGCCTTATCTGGCCTTATTTGGCATCTCAGTAGGAAGGTCGTTCCGATAAGTAATTCTCCGGGCCGGGCCCGCTGACTCCTCCGGGCCGAGCTCTGTGCCGGGCCCGCTACAAGACCCGGACCAATGCCTATATGTAATTCGAAATCTGGCAGCTCAGATTTACAGACACAAATTTACTTTTCAGGGAATCTATTATACCAGAGTTGACGAATGGGATTTTTTCGAAGGATCATCCCATCGCACCACACTCGAATATTTTTCTTTCCATCCCATCCCATCCCACTTGTTTACGGAAAATCAATTTCTTATCCCATGTTATCCCACATCGACTGAAACTTAGGCCTAAATACAAATTCAGGCAACCATTTATAAGTCCGCAATAGCTTCATTTAACGAATATGTGGATGTATAAAGCCATTCAACTTGTAATTAGTATTAGTTAGTATCATCATTATTAGTTAGTTAGTTTTAGTCTTATCAAACTTTTATCAAATTGTAAAAATTTTAACCAGTTAATTGATTGTTGAATGAAATTGAATTACCATTTGATATCGTATCCACCTTGAATCCAGGGAAAATTGGACCCCGTTCAAGAAAAAACCTATCTGGTGTCAGGTATTTCCAACGGACCTGTTTCTCCGTGTATAGATTTACGAAGAGTTGTTTTTCGAGGGAACTCTGGCTATTTTCTGAAAGTACACTGCTCTCTTTATTAATTAAAACTACATAGTGCATGGTTTCTGTTTTGAAAAGTGCTGACTTTGAGTTGAGCGCTGATTAATTGTATAAAAGTTCCGTACAATAGAAGAAATGAGAATCGATAGGATTGGGTGCTTTACTGGATATATTTTTTCATTCTGACTGTGCAATTTTAACTGAAAAGACAAGATTCACACTATTAAATGAGTGTGTTCCTAAAAAATCAGAATTTTGCTATTTCAGCGATTGAAATTTGTTCAAGGTCAGCTTTGCACATTGTAGTGCGTGCAGTCAGGCAAATTTCGAGCGGGCTGCGAACGTGGTCTCGGGCGGCCGCGGTCACTCAAAAATGTGTCCACTGCCAACTCTGGGCGGTTATTTTTCCAGCTCTAACTTTTGATTTTTTGACCAATAACTTTGAAATTTTGCATAGGTGCATACTGGAGGCTGATGAATTCAAAAATTCAGAAATTTTAAAATGTTAAAATATCTTTAAAATTTGAAACTTTGGTTCGGTTAAGAGGGACCAACTTGAACCGAAAATTTTTTGAAAAACTTTTGCTGAAACTTGGATACAGAAGTTTTCAGGGGCGCTAAGCACGAATCTGAAATCCGTTTTTTGATTCAGTTTTTCGTTAGCTCAGCATAAGCTACAATTTTAGCTTTAATTTTAACTTTTAGCTTATACTGGATTTCACATATTGGATTTCAGATTCATTCTCACTTCTCAGCACCCCGAAACCGCTGTATGTAAGTTTCCAGCAAAACTTTTATCAAGACGTTTTCGGTATTCCTTGCGCAAAAGCTCCTAGGCGGTTAGCTGAATACCCGATAGCCAGATATTTACCATTAAGGTAAAATAGGCGGATATCCGGATATGAAACGATAATCGAGTGTTCATTTCTTAATGTTGTTTTAGAAGAGGTTTTAATTATAGTTTCCATTTTAGTCTGCTATCCAAAATTATTTCAGTTTCAGTCCGCAACACAACATAATTTCAGTTGCAGTTCTAGTTTCAGTCGGAGTTTCAGTTTGAGTTCATTTAAGAAAGGACCGTTTCTAGCGTCTAGGTTTGATATAAAGCATAATTAGATGATAATTGGGTAAGACTCCTCCTCATTCTGCAGAATACCCAAATTTTGGTTTCAAATTGCAGATTCTGTTGACTGATTAAAATAATTTTAGTTTCAGTTTTAGATCTCTTGATTGAAACGGAAACCTGTACAGCCTGTGAATAGTTTCAGTTTCAGTGACTGAAACATCACTATCAGTTGTGAGCTCTGTCTGAAGCATCTAGAAATTTTTATAATTTTGAAACAATTATCAAAAGCTAAAATTCAAAATGCAAAACTTGATATTCCATGGTAAAACTGATTTTGTCCCAAGTAATCCCACCATCCTACATAGGACAAGATCCGAATCCCATCTCATCCCATCCCATCCCGTGGGATCCCAAGGGATCCCATCCCATTCGTCAACACTGTATTATACACGCAGCTTTGTAACATTATTTATGGGTTATGGTTTAAGCAGGGCTGTTTAATAGTCTGAGCCTTAGTCTTTAGTCTTAGCCTTAATATATCTGATGTCGCTTAAATTTAAACTTATGTGAAAGTCTTAAGTTTTATACCTTATACGTTGCAATGTTTTACCCTTACTCACGATCGTGCTTATCGTTCGAAACTTGATTTATTGCGTCAGAATGTGAAATTACTACTGTCGATTTGTCCGTTAATGACCCCTTCTAATTTCCTGATATTCGACATAGACGACTTAGCTAAAAAGACACTTATCATCTGTGATTAATCCATCAAGGGATTGCTCAATAAGTAGTATTATATAATAATTGAAGAAACAAGCGATGTCCCATTGTAGAAGACAAATAAACTGCTTGAAAGTGAAAGATTAAATTTGGATTAATATATATACTTTTTCTTATTATACAAACTCACAACTCAAATTGTTTCGGATCCCGCCGTATCTGAGTGGATTTTAAAAGCCACGCGCGTTTACTTTGAGCTGTGGCCGACGGCATGCCGGTTTGGCATTTCACCGCCCCGGTGAACCAAGCTACTTAATTGTCAGTCAAAAACCATCAAATCAAAACAAAGTTAAGTAAAAAGTAATTCTTTTAGGACCAAGAAATTATAAAAGAAGCATTTTCGCAAATCCATTGTCTCGTCACGTCATCGAGTCTTCATAAAAAATAAATGAGAATAAATGAAATAATAATTTGACTTTTAGCTATACATTCTACATGTAGGGTTGCGCCGGGGCCGTGTAACGGGGCTGGGCCGGCCCCGTTTCGGCCCGGCCCCGCAAAATTTTTTAACGGCCCGGCCCCGGCCCGGCCCCGTTGACTTTGGGGCCCGGGCCCGTTACACGGCCCCGGCGGCCCCGTGGGCCCCGACGGCCCCGTAAGCCCCGGCGGCCCCGTGGGCCCCGTCGGGCCGTCAGGACGTATATAACACACTTTATTATATATTTTCTGCTGTGCATATGGCTATTTCTTGATGTATGTATTAGTGATATTTCAGGCAGCCTTTTTATTTCAGTTTCAGGCGGTCGCTCGTCGGAATTTCAGATTCAAATCCAGCTTCAGTTTCAGGACTAATTTTATCTGATTTTCAGTTTCCTTTTCAGGTCTCATTTTATTTGATTTTCAGTTTCAGACGGTTGCTGATAGGAACTTCAAATTCAGATTCAGTTTCAGGTCTTATCCAAATAAATTTCAGTTTCAGTTTCAGTTTTAGGTGCTGAAACTGAAATACGTCCTGACTGAAAATATTTTCAGTTTCAGTTTCAGGTGCTGAAACATCACTAGTATATGTAGCACAGCACACAATTCTCTGTAACGTGACGTTGTGCCAGCCACAAATTTTTCGGCCCGCCCCTCCGGCCCCGAACTAAATTTGCTTGTTCTGTCCCGCGGGATCTCGTAGTCCCGCAAATTTGATAAATCCTATCCCGCAAAATCCCGCATCGTTTTGTAATTATCTAATTAATTAAAAATAATAATAATTCAGTAATTCCTGTAAACTTTCGAAATATAAAAAACTTTCTGTTTTACAATGCTTCACGTTCCCTATTTTCTGTTAGTTATTTTGAATGTATAATTAGATATTTAAAAAAATTACTATTATTGCTAAATAAATTAATTTAAATAAAATATAATAATATATACTATATTAAATTTAGACTTAAAGATATTCCAGTTTTTTTGATCGAACCAGAAGCTTTTTGTTTCCATTTCAGCAAGGTTTGCTTAGAGAAGGATAGGTAGGAAAGTTAAAGTTCGTCTCTGATCTATTTAGAAAACTAATCTCAATTCCGTTTGTTGATATTTCGTTAGTTTCACTAGTCCAATAGGAGTTAATGTCGCAAGATAATGTTGTATTGTAAAGAAATCAAAGCGTATACTGCAAACTTATTTTGAACTATTGACAAATTAAAATTAGAAAACCAATTTTAGATTATTATTTTGCGCGAAACGATCGCGAAATGATTGACTTGTCACTAGTTATTTCTTTTGATATCGAACTGAAATTATTTTTTAAATACCTAAGTAAAGGTTTCTGATTTCTTAGCAGGCGCTGGTCTTCCCTTCCCTTAGCATACAAAATAACAAAGTAGCACAATTACAGTATTTGATTCAGCAATGCAACCTACGTTCTTCCTACTTCATTCCAAATTATGGGAAAGCCAAACATTTATTGTAATTTCATGATTCGCCTGCCAAACGCTAACTACTTAATTCCCTAATGCACCTATGTGTAGCTCCTAAGCAACACTGGTGCTCAAAACTCCGCAACCGCTTTGATTGCTGACAGGCAAAGACTGCGTGTAGGCTGTCAGTTCTGCTGCTTAAATATTGTATAAACCTAATTTACATAATTTGAGCACAAAAATCTTGCCTAAGCTGTGATGAACTGCTGAAGATAGGACTTCTGAATAGAGAAATGACTCACAATGTACTAAACATAGGATCCGAATGAAGCATAAAGACTGCCAGTATGAGGTATATTACCAATACTCTTGCAAAGGGGTAAGCAAAAGGCTGTTAAATGAAGTCTGGGGACGCTGGGGCCGTCGGGGCCGCCGGGGCCGTGTAACAGGGCCGGGGCCGGGGCCATGTAACGGGGCCGGGGCCGGGGCCGTGTAACGGGGCCGGGGCTTGGGGCCGGGCCCGGGCGGGGCGGGCCCGGGCCCGGCCCCGCACTTTGGGAAGGCCCCGACCCGGCCCCGGCCCCGTAATTTCGCTAACGGCGCAACCCTATCTACATGTAATAGTGCAATAGACAGGCAATAAAACACTAACTGTAGACTTGGTCACGATGAGCCCGGTAAGCCCGCGGGCCCGGTGAGCCCAGTGAGCCCGGTGGACCCGGTGAGCCCGGAGGTTTGACCGGGCTTTGTAGCGGGCCGAGCTTTTGATACCCTCCGGGCCGGGCTCAATCAAAAAATTCCCGGGCCGGGCCTACTCCGGGCTGGCCTGACCCGGGCCCGAAGCCCGCTACACGGCCCAGGAACACCCCAAGAGACACCGGAATGATTGTTATGGCTGGAACGTGAGTACTAAAATAACCATTTTTTGCGGTTACAACCTTTGAGCTATCTCTAGAGGTTAAGTCTGTATAAGCAACAACAATTTTGGGTTAAAAAGTGGGCGAACAATTGGTGTGTCACTCAAATCGTGACGCTATTGGTGTGTCACCTTGTCTGAAATTTTGTTTCTTGCCTTTTCAGTAGTTTCTGTGCAATGCAACATGAGGATTCTTTCGTTTCTTTTACTTTTCTGTTCTTTCCTTTTGTTGTCATTGGTTTCTTAATGGCCTTTTATTCTTTTTCGTTATTCTATTTCGTTCTTGTTTTGTCGTTTTTGTGGTCCAGTTTTAGTCTCCCTGGCTGTCTCCCTTTCCTTGTCTTTTCTTCGTGCAACGGTGTCACTTCTACAAATGTGTAGCTAAGTGTTGGCTCAAGATTAATACAAACGTCCCCTCTCCAAATGGCAACACTAATGTAACATCTGTTTTATCATTGTTTAGCCTACTGTGTGACGCCGCGGAGAGCCGGCGGCGGGAAAGAGGGTATTTTAAGGGATATTATCTATTGGGTACCGTTTTGAGCTATAGCGGGGCTAGTAGTTTAACCTACGTACTAACACCGTTACCACGCCCTGACGTAGCGGACGCGGAGACCGTGGCACAGATGGATAACTGACCGACTACAGGAGACGGTCGGGACAGCCTCGCCAGACAATATACGCAGCAGGTAATCCGATCCTAAGGGCGAGATGACTCGCACTCTCACTCACTCAAGATGTAACTACCTACCTAGCAGGAGCTCAGAAAGACTCAGCCTAACTAAATACACTTTAATAAAGAACAGAACAACAAGTTATAGTTAATAACAACAATAACAATAATAATACTGGGTTGAACCCTCAGTCACACAAACACACAATAAACAAAGACTTACAGTTACAGCGGGCTGACGGGGGTCAGCCAACGTACCAAGCTCTGGGGAGAGCTGAGGGAGAGACACAGAAATATTTACACAGTAAAATGGGGGAGAAATAGTAGAGTAAACGCGACTGTACACAAAGGCAGAAATAACAATAATAAAGGGGGGAAGCGAGTGTTGGGTTGGACCCTCCCACGAGCGCCCCCTAGTGAGAATTTGCCCCCAATCACGTAGCTCCCAAAGTCACGAGGGGGGGAACCCACCCAATCCCACGCATACACGTTGGGGGAGCTACGTGACTTGCAAACGTGTCCCAGCCCACATTGATGATGATATAGGAAGCCAAGCGGGTAGCTAGCCTAGCTACAACCGCCAGCAACGGAAAGGTTGACTATTCCAACCTTGATCCGTTACAGAGCTGCGCAACAGAGGAGCAGTGTGGCGCAGAAGCGCACCAGAAGCGCACTGTTCTCAAAAAGTTAGCACCACAGTGCATCTAAATTACTGTTTTTTTCAATTATCTGAGATGTTTATTCTAAATTCGTTCATGAATGATAAAACTAATTTCTTTCTTGGGCTAGCTACAGCAGTAGTTTTGCAATTATAAACGGAAGCTTCGTGAAACGTTCAAAGCAGTTGTGTTGGTTTCTAGTTGGGGAGTGGTGGTTGAGTCTGGTTGGGTAGGCTCCCGAATTCAAATTTGGGCTCTCTAAGTTCGATAGTTTTGTTCCTTTGTATCTCTGTTTTTGAATGAGTAATTTCAAGTAGTTTAGATATTTTGAATGGAATTCGAAGTAAAGCCACGTTATGGTCTTCTCTTTTACTAAGTTACTCTAGGGCTCTTTTATTTGATAGTCGCTCGGTACTTTTCTGAAAGATTCTCTACTTAGGCATCACACACCGAGCAGCACTTATCTGCAATCATTTATGGAGTTCAAAACAGTATTTTATTTTATGCGGTTACACAGTTTACTACACTAAAATAATTTCAGTTTCAGTTTCAATCGTCAGTCTAAATTAATTTGAGTTTCAGTTTCAGTTTTATTTCTCGTTTAAGAATAGTTTCAATCCAAGTTTAAAAATAGTTTGAGTTGAATTGGTCGCCCAAACATAAAAATTCCAGTTTCCACAAGTAGTTGATGCTGCTGTATTATTTTTATATCTCATCATCTATGTATGTCAGTTCTGAGTAAAAATTATTCCAATATATTTTACTTAAATTCCCTTGGCTGAACAATTATTTTCTTAATGAAGACAAAAAGATTCGCCGTGAAATAATTTTTAATACATGCTTGGTGTAATTGACTTTCTTTTTAATTAATTAATTTTTTAACAGGTTTGGTGATTTGCTTGCATAAAACACCCCTCCAAAATTTAAGGCTTTTGAAGAAATGATTGCTGAGATTCAATGCTTAGCCTTTAGGGCCGTAGACCACAGAGGTACCACATTATAAACTTCTGCTTTAAAAACTATATAAAGCAATTGCGCTTTAACGACTTCTTAGTTTTATGTATTAGGCTGACAGTAAATGATTGTAAAGGTAATACTGCTAATAATATGAGAGGCTAAAACGGGACACATTCATTCAATGTTTCGCTAGGAAACCTATTATGGGAAATTTCTAACAGCATTTTCAAGGAATCTAAGCAGACGCACATACTGAAATGGTGTTTGATACGCAGAGACTGAAACTACAGTTAGTCTCAGCTTGAACTGATACCTGTTTCAGTCCCAGCGAGCAGGAAAAACTTCAGATTTTACGCTGGAACAGAAACAGTTTCAGATTTTTCTAGTTTCCGTTTCAGGTTCAGCTTCAGTTCTAGAGTTAGGATGTGTAGTTTCTGTTTCAGTTCAGTTGTGAATATAGTTTCACATTCAGTTTCAGTATCAGCCCACTTTCCCAAATACTTTCATTTTCAGATTCAGTGACTGAAACCGAAACATGTAGAGACTGAAATCTAGTTTCAGTTTCTGTTTCAGTGACTGAAACATCACTACCTCTGACCTTGACACTAACCCCTTTTTTATTACGTTTCGGTTTCCTTTTTATGGGCCGTTTCAACCTACCTCAAGAAATAAAAAACAGTACAATTTAAAACTTCACCCCACATATCACAGAAACACATCAGAGATACACACAATATTTTATTTTGTTCTTTTCCCTACTTTTTGAGACGCCGTTCTCTACGACTACTCGCAGCGAACTGATTACGATCCAAATTTTTCTCTCCCTTTTTTAACCATGGGGGTTTCGTGTGAAGTGTTAATTAGTTTGATTGTGTTAATTGGGTAATTATCCAGACGAGCCAATTAAGTCAGGTAACTTGTTGGGAAGGTGAGCAAGTGGTGGAAGGCTTAAGTTTTGAATCTAACAGTCCCCCTTTTATTTTTATACTTGCCCGCCTCGTAACAGGTTTGTGTTAACTTTTCAGCAGGGGTTTATAAAGTTGGGTATTATTTGAAGGTGTCATTTCTGATTGAATATTAATTTCTATTAATATGGGCCCATTCTTCGACCGCTTCTAACGTTCTTAATCCTCAATTGATTTTAATGAAACAAAGACCGTTGGATTGCTCTCATTGTGGCCAGACTCTCACCAGGGCTTTCAACCTGCAGAGTCATGTTCCCACGGGAGTATGAGGAGTTCGAATTAGAGACAAGTCCTCAAGGAGTAGTGGCTCGGGTAGTACAATGAGACCGATTAGAATTTTGGGATGAGCTCAGTCACCTGGGTAAGGAGAAATACGAACGACGAATGGAGAGATTAACAAAAATATATTGCAGTAGGAAATTCCGTACTATTAAGACATCCCTATTCACGTATGCAAATCAGAGAGGTACTGATTGGAATACTTTTGTACCTTACGTGTGTTTGGCTTTGAAGACTTGTGTTCAATCGGCTACAGGATTCCCACCGTTTGATACGGAAGACAGCCTAGACTCCCCCTCGATTATAGTTTTCAGACTGTTGGGAATAAAGCCGGAAGTCCTAAGGATTATAGAGATCATCTAGAAGTTGGACTAAACGACATTTTTTCAGTAGCTCATCACAATCTGTCAAAGGCCAGAGATGTCCAGGCCGGTCACTATAACAAAAGCGCAACGTTAACAGAGTATGACGTTGGCCAACGTGTGCTGTTGAGACCTATGCCAAACAAAACACCGAAATGGAGAAAAGTTTTTCTAGTGATTGCAAGAAAATCACCCACTGTCTATTTAGTGCGGAATGTTAACAACGGTCAGGTTCATCAAGTACACGCAGACAACATCCGCCCATATATATCCAGCGCATGCAAGGGTGATGGGTATCCATGATAGTTTCGCTGAGACGTACAGGTTTTATCACAGGCGACTACTGTCATTGATATCCACACCTGTCTAGCTACTACATGTTTGCGGTTGGTCTTTTGAACATTCAAGTGAGGGTCGCTGAAGCGTCCTGGCTTCACTTGCACGCGATACCATCCTGAGTGTTCACAAGGCTATTGCTCCTTCGTGAGCGCAACGATTTCAGTAGGAGGCGTCCCTCCTGAAAGCAACAAATTTAGTTACTACTTCTTGGCTATTTAATACATTTACTTAACGTATATTTATATAATCAAATCTTATCCTTGTTATATATCATTATATTCTGCTATAACATAATTAGCTTGGTTAATTGCATGTCATGAAGCTTAGATAACGTTCTAAATTTGCATATGACATTCAAACCTTAAAGCTGCTATAGTCTAGCAAACTTAAACTGGACCAACAGAGTGAATTTTGTGGAGAGTTTATTATTCAAGTTAGCTATGACAATGTATATATTTTCTGAAAGCTCAGAAATAAGAGATTTTAAAAATTTTATAAATTCTAAAAATGGTAGGAAAAGAAATAATAAGCGAAAAGTAGTCGAGTTTGGTATCAAATTAAAGGTTTCGTTCAGGAGAACACGAATATATATATAAATTTGGGGCGGCACGTGGTTGCAGCGGGCCCATATCCCGAAAACTCGGTAGTAGCGGACTGAAAAGGCAGAAAGGAAGGAAGAAATCTTAAAACAAGTTAGGTAGGAACAAGTTTAGAGTTAATATGGAGTAGGCTTGATGTTTATTCGGAGTAGGCTTGGAGTGACTCGGAGCATGAAACCTGGATGATTGGGACATTAATGCGAGAGAAGACAAACATATACAGAGCATCTGTAAAAGGTTGGAACAAGTATGCTCAGAGTAGGAATGGTGTAAGATAGGCGTGACTCAAGTCCAAAGTAAACGCAAATTGTATTTAAAATGGTAAAGCATGATAGAAGGTTTGGCAAAGTACGCAATGAACCGGTCAAAATCATAAACTGAGTGAATAAAAATAATGAGCAATTCTAACTTAGGTTGCTCTAAATTTGTAGGTCTCGATGAGAGTAATCCAACAGTCATTGTTTCATTAAAATCTAAATCTAAATTTAAAATTTAAATTAAAATTAAATAAAAAAAATTAAGGTTGAGAATTCATATGTTAAACATAGGCTGTGAAAAAGTTATCATTTCTCGCGTGCGCCAAAAAATCTCCCGACAAAAATTATGAATCTGGACAAATTTTACATTGAAATAATGCTAATAATAATAACGTTGAACTGCGGTATCTCGGAATTAGAGTTTTAATTTGGGCCTTTAAAATTTTTTAATTTATTTTTGAAGGATTAAAAGTTAACATGATGTTAAAATCGTTTAAAGTTTTCATCCTTCAGGATCCTTAAGTGCCGTTGCCCGTAATGTGTGACTTAGTTATACAACAAGTCACATTGGGGCAGTACATCAGAGACAATTTTGTTTAGATGGCGACATATCAGTTATTGTTAATTGCACTTTAATGAATATTATTTTAAATTTGTTAAACTTGGTCACAAAAAGTTGTCCCTTTTCAGCTTAGCTTGCCTTCCGGTACCATTGGTTTGCCTAGCGGCACCTTGAGTTTGCTTTGCGGTACCATCGGTGTGCCTAGCGGTACTAGTTTGTCTACCGGCACTGACTAGCTTGCCTAGCGCCACCACATCAAAATCGGTAGGCTTAAGAAAGTTGGGAGTGGTCACCCTTATTAATGGCAATTAACATTCAATCAAAAATGACACCTTCAAATAACACTTGTCACTTAGTCCAACTTCAAAAACCACTGCTGAAAAGTTAACGCAAACCTGTTTTGAGGGGTAAGTATAAAAATAAAAGGGGACTATTAGATTCAAAACGTAAACCTTGCAATCACTTGCTCACATTCCCAGAAACTTACCTGGCCTAATTAGCTCACCCGAATATTTACCTAATTAACACCTAACAACAAACTTCCGGTAGCTGGCTAAAAAAGAATAACAGGCGAGAAAGGTTTGGATCCTAATCAGTTGGCCGCGAGTCGCCGTAGAGAACGGCGTCTCAAAAAAAGGGAAAAGGGAACAAATAAAAAATTGTGTGAATGTGTGATGTGTGCAGTGATATGTGGGGTGATGTTTGAAGTTGTACTGTTTCTTTGTTGCTTGTTGTAGGTTGTTGTTGTTGTTGTTGTTGTCGTTGTTGTTGTTATTGTTTGCTGCATTGGACATCACAATGTGATGATCATCACCCGAAGGTGCAAAATGCTTAACCAGGAAACTGGCCCCGTAAGTTTGGTCACAAACAACTCAACCCAGTTGCCAAAAGGAGTCTCTAAGCCTGGTCGACATCACGAAGGACGACGTCTCCTCGTTTTTAATAAACACGCTCCGTCGGCCTCGGCGATGCCATATCTGGCGGCTAGCCCGAGGAGCAACGCACAGCACAAGTATTCAGTGCAAAAATAACGGCAATTGCGGTCTTTGCACCAAAGTGAGATGAACTCAAAATGTGCTGTTCAGTGATATAGGCTAATACGGGTGAAAGCACAGCGATTGGGTTTGCGCTGCCCTCCCGCCTCTTCCTCAGAATCAGCATGACAGCGTCAACGTTCAGAACCCGCAATAAGGTGAGAAAAAGAGAAAAACGGAACATAAAAAGGAAACCGAACAAATACAAAAAGAGTAAGTTCAAAGTCAGAGCTATACATAATTAGCTAAAATTAAGTTACAAATGAAATCACGTGACACCAAAATTAAACCAGCTATCCACTGTTCTATCCCCCATCCCAACAGCCCACCTTAAGAACTACTGTATATGTTGTATAATATTGCGTGCATACAAAAAACCAAAAACAGCTAAAAAATCCAAAAACTACTAATGGGCCGACGCCGGATCCCAAGCCCCTGGAGGAAGACCTCAGAGGGGTGGCAGGGAAAGGCGAAGAGGTGGGACGTCTAGTGCAAATTAGGAAACCTGTGTTCAAGGGAAGGGCAATGGTAACTTCAATCCGGGGAACGGAGGTCGAAATGCTCGCCCTATACTACTTCCGCCAAATTTGCTGTGACATAGAAAGACTAAGTTCAGGGTCAGAGGTAGACAATTAGTAAAATTAAGGTAAAAATAAATCACGTGACACCAAAGCTAAACCAATCAACGAACAGTTCGCCGACATAACCAAACTGGAAAATTTCAAATCAATACAACAGCCCTAATATAAAATACATGTAAATAGTAACACAATTGCATGAACACTTCAGGAAAAGGAAACTATAACAATAAACATTAAAGACATACAAGCAACTGACAAACCACAGCTTCAGACCATCACCACTATCATATCCCCTATCTCAAGAGCCGTCTTAATGACTACTGTATATGTTGTATAATATTTCTTTCATACAGAAAACCAAAATAGTTAAAAAATAAAATACAAAAGACTACTACCTAGTGGGCCGACGCCGGGTCCCAAGCCCTTGGAGGAAGACCTCAGAGGGGTGGCATGGAAAGGCGAAAAGGGGTTGACGTCATAAAGTGCAAAACTAGGAAATCTATGTTCAAGGGACGGGAAGGGGAACCTCAATCCGGGGATTGGAAGTCGAAATGCTCGACCTATACTACTGGCGGACCGTTTAGAGCTTTAAGACCTGTTAAGCCAAATCCAAAAATGTCCCTCGGCCCACATGTCCTTTATATCATGCCACAAAAAGTTTTGGTCGATTCTACAGTTTGAGAAATCAATGTTCGGAAACGTTTGGTCTATATTTAGCGTTTATGCCCGGAAACGTGTGCTAATTTTTTGGTTTACTGCTTTCGTAAACTCGTGTGAATGTACTGATTATAAGCGTTAAAATGATGCATAAAGCTCTTGCTAACTCCTAAAATTGCAAGTTATAGCGTTTCAAAAAATTACCCAATGCACAGAAAGATAACGCCATCTTAAGTTTGCTTGACTTAAGGGAAGCAGGAATAGGAAAGATTGATAAGTCTGATATGGGAGTTTAGTTGATGGCCCTGTGGTGTAGTGGGTTAGCACTTCTGCCCCGGGATCAGAAGGGCCCTGGTTCGAACCCCGGCTAGGCTAATTGTTTACTTTTAATTCTGAATGAAAAGCTGAATCTCCGTCTTCCCTTCTCTCTCCTAGGTCGTGGTTTCGTGGGTAGGAGATCTGACGTCTCCCGTCTTGGGCTTGTCCTTGGTCTTCTTCTTGGTCCTCCAGCCTGGTGAAGCGCTAATAGTTATTAGTTCAAGTGTACAAAATCAACATTTAGTCATTCTAATTTTTTATTTTCTTCTACAACTTCATTGAACTCCTCGCATTTATTTCTTTTAGAACTGCATAAATAGCTCTAGGATAAACCAGAAATCTTCACTAAGTAATTAATTCATTTAATAAAGTATTGTTAGTGAAAAATGAGCTAACACTGACTGGGGTGAGGTGGTTGTAAACATTACGAGCAAAGTCCAATCTTTATTCTATGCTTCGAAAGAAAAACTAATTTGCTACTCTCGTCCCTTCATCAGTTTAACTCTAAGGTGGTATTCTTTCCCGTATTTTGTTTGGATTTCCCCAAACTGGCTCAATCAAACTGCAAACAATTTCACAAAAGCGTTTTTCGCACTATTGTCGAGAGTCATATTTCTTGGTTTTTGCGGAAACTTTTACAAAGTTGTGTAATTCTCATTTGAAATGCCGAAAATCCTGAAGCTTCGAAAATTTTCACTCTTTGTTAAATTTCTAGGGTTTACGTAACTTCTGGCAAAACCAAGAAAAATTACCCTTGACAAGCTTGGTCTAGAGTAAAGTTTGATCAATTTGCTCAGATTTCTCAAATCCTTGTGTAAAAATGGTTTATGGTCTCCTCTGTGTAAATCACTCTATATATTAAGTTTGACTGTATCACTAAAATGTCCTCATTTCGAGCTTTTAAGATGATGTATCATTTGCTTAAATTGAACAAGGTATGATTTTGGAAAATGGCTGGCTTATGGCTGAGACAGCTGCGTAAAAACTGTTCAATAACCTGAATCAATCAGCCAACCAATTACTTAAACGTTTAGGTGTTCTCACAATCGAGATTTCAACGTTATTTGCATTTTGCAGACAAATTTCGACTGTGGATACCGGGACGACCAGGCGAAAGCTGCATCGATGTATGCGGCAGCAACGACACATGCAACTTTGATGGACTGAAGGTACCAGAAGCCAAGGAATCGATGAAGCGGGCTCTTAGAGATATTGGCGACCAATTCCATGGTCCGCCGTGTGGCGTCACCAATTTCGAAGGGAACTATTCAGTTCAGTTTCTTGTTGGATACTGTGCTGATGATACAGCAATTGGCAATGATAGTTGTGGTAGCTCCTCTTTAATACCCTTTTCTCGACGGTTCTGCAGTTGCAAAAACGTAGGCACAAATGAACGACAGATGTGGATCCTATCTAGATGGGGTCAAAATTGCAACGATGCCTGCGAGGAACAGTCTGGTTACTGCAGCTTCAGTAATGACCCAGTGACCCCTGACAGGAAAGAAATCTTAAAGGGTTTGGCAGTAAACAGTCCTGTGCATAGCTGTGCCGGTCCTGATGATATTCTAGAGCAGGATAATCCAGACTACACTCGGGCGGGGCCTTACTATGATGTGGGACGCGCCGATAGATGTTACGTTCCCAGCACTCCATATCTAAAACATATGAATTGTGATATTAAATATGAAAACATACAACGACTATGTCCATGTCTCTACAGTAAGTACAAAACTGTTTGTTTTAACTATCGCAGTAATGCCTTCAAAGCTAGGGTCCTGCCGAACCAGTGGCCGATTTCTGACTAGGCAGTAATTAATAATCAGCAATTAGCAGTTTCTTTCACTAACTTTACTGATTACAATCAGTAATCAGCAATCTAACCACTAACTAGTAACCAGAAATCTGCACGAAATCGCTTAGTGAAATAATTTTCCTTTTCATTTTGCATTTTTCAAATTTCGCTAGCATTTAAAATTTAAATTGATCCTTACTCAAGCCAATTAAGAGTAGAACCAAAACCGTAAACTATTTTAACACTGTGCATAAAAAGGATTGAATTAGCTAACTTCGTTTTAACTCATTTTCCTCTTAGAAATATTTCAACTCAAATGCCAAATGTTCCGCCTAAATCTGCATTTTTGCCCATAAATTAAAGAAAAACATAGCAGCGTTGGATCAGGGTCTAACTTTTAGTGCCGGGCATGGATTACTCTCCCCGGACTGTCCAAACCCGGATTCCGGGTAATAGCTTAATCCATGCCTCTTTGGAGTTTGGTCTAAATTATACTATTACTTCCCGTTTTCGGTGTTATGACAGCAAATGCATCATAAACAGTGCGGAACTTAGCTGTAGAACTTAATTATATTACTGTTGAAAGGTTATTTGTGTTCAAACTCTTATTCTGGACCTAAATTCCAGCAAACGTTGGACCCGGACCCGAACCGTCCGGGACCGTCGGGTCTGGGTCCGGGTACCCGCTGGCACCAAGGACTCAGAGCCAACTTTGTTGTGGCCTGTGATACGGTTGGCCATCAAGGTAAAGTGATCGTCCGTGATTTACCGGCTCCCCTCAAGCGCACTTTGTCAAGCCTAGCCTAGTTGGCGTTACTTAATAACAAATTTTTGTAAGTTTTATGTGACAATTTCCTTATTTAAAACACGGCTGCTTCATATTATCGGCAGCATGGGAACGTTTCTTTGAAATCCTGAAAGATGAAGTTGTGCTTGCTTGTATTTGATGATTTGTGTAGAAAACCCATAACCTTCCTTCTTATTTCCTCAGATGATCCCCAGAAACCAGACTTTCTTCCAGCTGTTTTTCTGTTTTATGGAAAAATTTGGGCCAGAAGCAGTAAATTGCATCCTCTTCTCAAGTGTTCTTAACTAGGTATCAGTTAAATTTCAACAACACAGCAACGCAAAAATTCGATACAACAATGCCAGCACAGTCATTCCACGGAAAACTCAGCACAGCATGCTGTAGTCCGCAGACGTTTGCTAGGATTGTGTTCACAAGGTGGACGGTCGGGAATCTGAAACTTCGTGCTTCTCGTCACTGCATAACGTATAGGCCTTACCAGTTATTCAACAATCTGTTGATATACATGCTGCACATGTTTAAGTAGGTAATTTTCGACAATTGAGAAATCCTTCTAGTCTTCAAAGAATCTCTGGTCTGAAATAGCCGGTATTGACCTCTTCGGCCAAACATTTCGAACATAGCCCATGACTTTCTGAAGCATCCTATCGGCTTCGGTTGCTACTTTAATATCATGGACAGTAATCGGCAAATCAGATTCTTGAACATCTCTAACAAAATTTTTTTAATCAAATTCTTTTCTTCGCAAATGTCTTTCTCGGCTTCCGTGCTTGAGAATCGCGATAAGCAGTCAGCATTTGAGACTTAAACACTTAGTTTAATGCTTTGACTTTTATAGGAATTAATCAGATCGATTTTGTACCGGCAGATTATCGACTTAAAGATCCTCAGCGATTCGATGACCCCACGTACTTTGCAAGTCAGTTGGGATTGTTGTATTTTTACACTGATTAGTTGCATATTCAACCGCACTTTGTACCTGTATACTTGGAAACAATTATATGTCCAAAACGGACTACATAAACATTTTGTGTAACTTCTGAGGGATAATAGTGCAGAACACTTTTAAGGTTGTTCCTACATTGTGTACAATCCGGAATCTTACCGACGAAAATTTGATTATATGTGCTACAAGTGCAGCTTATGGACTCACCCTGATGAAGCTGGACAGACTGCGTTCATGAAAAAATGCTAGTGAGTTCTTTTTACCCTACAGAAAATGTTTGCAGAAAAATCATGCTACCTTGCTCTTGCTTGGTTCGTGTTATCTTGGGCCTATTAAAATGCCACATCTAAAACTTCATTAAATAAATATTTTTGAGAAAGCCACTGCTTTTTTACATTATTTTCCTTTTGAAAAGCCACAATAAGACTATAAACAATTTCACTGTTATTTTAAAAGCCATACTTGCTTGCATATAGCATAACTCTTCTGCATTGTTACAGTGCAAACTGCTACGAGAATAACTACGCTTACGGATGTTTCAAAAAATGGGCTAGTAAGTCATTCCTTATATTTGTTACGGGCAGATAAGTAAATTGGACCCTTCTGAAAGTGTCCAGACAGATAGATAAATTATGCATGTGCGCAGACAGCTTCAGTAGTTTTTAAGCTAACGCTTAACTATTTAACTTATGACCTAATCTCTTATTTATATATTGTAATGACACAAATAAATTTGATTATTCTTAATTTCACCATTGGTTCCCATTTTAAATTAAATGTGGAAAAATGCATAAATAACATTTTGTAACATGAATTCTAAAATCTAACATATAAATAAGGTAATTTATTTAATTATTTGTTAATTCATTTTAACTATTTTATGTATGTACATATACTTATTTGTGAACTATATTTTGGTGCCGTTATTTTAACCTAATTTAAAAATGGAAACCAATGGTAGAACTCAAATTCATTTGTCATTACAATTAATAACAGTTAGCTAATAAATTAAATATTTTAAAGCTTAAAAACTTGGCGCTAACAAAATTTACCATTTAAAATAAAAGGTGGCATTAAATTAGTCTGATCAAATGTATAGTAGAATTTAAATTTTAATAAAACACTAGGCTTGCTGAAGAGTTATAGAAATACATACATAAAATATATGTTAAAACTAAAGTGAAAATTAATTCTGAGGTTAGGAATAACAGCTATAAACATAAAAATGTAAAATATTATGCATAAATTAGTTCATAGTTTAAAAATTTGCGCATGTGTCCAACGCTGCTCTGGACATAGATAATTTACTGATCTGTCCGGACAGAAAGCGATAATTGTAAAAATTTATCTGTCTGCGCACATGCACCATTTATTTATCTGTCTGGACACTTTCAGAAGTTTACTCATCTGCCCGTAACATATCCATTGGTTCCAAGGCAGCCTCTAACATATCTACATGTTAACATATCTACGTTTTATAGATTCTTTTTCTATCATGTAAACCTTGTAAACTCCATAGAAACAGAAATTGCTAAAATTGCGAACGGGAAAATGAGAAAACTGAAACGTTACCACGAACACAAAAGTACAATAAGTCAGTTCAACTATTTAACGGGATAATAATGGACAACTAAATCGAGCAAGTAGTTCATAAAAAGCATTATAAAGTATGAATCTGCGAAAAGATTAAAGCTACTTTGGAATTAGTTGCCATAATTATATTAACACACACTGTTTATTCCTAACAACTAACCTAAAACGCCCAAAATATGAACTTCGTGGAATATACATAATATATACATATATATGTCTATAAACTGTATGTATTATAGCATCCACAGTACCCCAATCCCGGTCAATAAACATAATCAAAAATAATTTTTATTTTCTATTAAGTAATTTTATCTTCTACTCGATATTAATAGTCAAATCTTTCAAAGTGTTTCTGGAGATGTGCTATTTCCTCGAAAATAATGCTTTTCACTATTTCGCAATGCTCTATAAATAACAGCTATGTTTGAAGACAAGGTTCGAGTTGTGTCCTTAACAGTCTACGGTGTAGCGTTGGTAGGCGTTAGGTAGAAATTGTTAGGCAATGTGATGGAAAGCCATTTAATAACTGGACTGCCGAATATTGATAGTTCTCGAGTTTGTTTATTTATTTCCTTATCTAAAAATTTATTTTAGCTACAACAAGCTCCATTGATTAATTGCTGGATTAAAGAAATGGAACCTTTGGTTGAGTTGTCATAAAGTGAAAGTAATGCTAAATGGATTAAAGTAAATAAGTACCTTATAGGGTATTTCGATTTTTCAGCTGTGTGCTTAGAAGTGGTGCTCTTAGTAGGAGTTAAACCGTGGGAAAAGAAAATATATACCCTTATTTCAAGAGATAGATCTTCTTAACAATTTTTAACTAAGCAATACTAGGTGAATGGACCAAAGTTGGAAGTGGGATGCGGGTATCTCAAGATCGAGTAGGGTCAACAGCCTTATGTTGTTGACCGTTTGTCCGAAACGAGCTCGCTTCTGGACAGGTACCGCGGGTTAATAATTTCCTCAATAAAGTTGTCCTTTAAATTATGCCAATGCATTTTTATGTGCGAATTACTTGCTTTGTCACTTGTAGTAAAGAAATTCTCAGGCCAGCAGCGCTGGGCCAGCCCCGTATGTAAAGATTTTGGGTCTCGGCCCGTCCCGTCTCGGCCCATTCCAAATATTTTTGACCATGGCCCGGCCAGGCCCGGCCGGCTCCAACTCGGGCCGGCCCGCCCGTAAGTCTAAAACTTTAAATCGGTTAACAGATAGACGAATTAAGTTCAGTACTGGCTTTTTTGTAACTATTTTGTCTATTAAGAGGATTTCTGGACACATTTTGTTGTCTCTACAAATCTCTACAACCATTCGCCTACCGAAATTAAAATTCGGTGGCGTCGTCTCTCTTCAACTTCGTCAAATTTCAAAGCCTTAAAAAATCTGCAAGAAAGCAGCGAAGTCGAGATAAGTACATATTCTAACAACGCTTAGGACAGACATTGAGGCTTTATTAAAATGCAATGTTGCTAATGCATATCCTATCCCGGAAGGGTGGCAAAGAATTGGTAGAGTCACCTGAGACGGTCATCTGAAGTTCAGGCAACTCCAAACATTTTTGTTAACAAGTTCTAACTTTTGTAGTTTTTAGTTTTCAATCATCTGCGACGAACTAACATGAGGAAAATTCAGTTTTTTAAGTTGATAAAGGTGCTGCCAATTCCGTTGCAGCATTGACTAAATTAGTATCAAGTTTAGCAGTTGCAGATTAGTCAATTAACTTTACATTTTTCTTAATGTTAACCAGCTCAAAACATTCCTTCAAATACAAATGATATACCCATCAGAGAAAAAGCTAAACCTTTATCGGTGATTGGTAGCAGACC
>JASAND010013843.1:0-104313 GCA_030248195.1 Trissonchulus latispiculum
TTATTATTCTCAAAGCATATCTAACCTTGTCGTTTGTTAATAAATTACTGTGTACTCATCCAGACTTAGTTAGGAACAGCCTTGCTGAGTCAGATCCTGCTGCGATCTCATTGCTGAACTAGATCCTGTCGAGATCTTGCTGCTGAAGACGATCCTGTTGCGATCTTGCTGCTGAAGACGATCCTGTTGCGATCACCTTGTTGGATTGAATCCTGCTGCGATCAACCTAACGACCCCCTATCTAAACGAACTCACGACTATACCCCTAACAGGTTGGCTGTAGAGATCCCCGATTTTGGCAAACTACCTTTCGGGAATCTGGTACCTAAGTTTGTCTAATCAGACAAACGCGCTGACCTTCCGTGTAACTGAACCTAGCAGCCCAACACGACCCCATTCGACCCCATTTCTTGAAATCGAATCAAATCAAGCCAATTTCTCATTTAATCCGACTCAGTTCATTACACATGTTACAATCTGAGGCGTCGACGCGCGTCTACGCGCGTCTCAATGCGTTTGCGACTATGAATGCACCTTTACAATCGGAGGCGTCGACGCGCGTCTACGCACGCCGACGCGCGGCGACGCGCGTCTCTCTGCGTTCGCTACTATGAATGCACCTTTATGCGTGCAGAACTTCTGCTAGGCAACGATATGCATGATCTATCTTCCGAAAATAAGAGGGTTATCATAAGGTTGTCAATTCTATGTTTTACTCCAGACAGAAAGCCGCATATGTGTTTAAAGCGCGAAAAACCGTTAATAACGTACATTTGCTTTAATAATAACTACTGTTTCGACAATATATACTGTTGGGATATTTTCCATTTTTATTTTACAATTGGTTACGCCCAGTACTAGTTGGGTCAGGTGTGTCACCCATCCCCCTACATACAACGATAAAGAATAATTGTATTATGTGGGAACTTGGGGACATAGATGTATGGCTTGGGGAGGGGAGTTAACCCCCAGCCAGTTTTCCAAACCCCCTCCCGGAAATTTTATGGGAGAGCGAGAATTACACGTTACAGGAGAAACTGTTTTATGGGCTTTCTCTTTCTGACCGAATATTGACCATTTAACCATGGATTCACCAAAAATTTTGGCAGAGGACAGGCGTAAATTTTGGAAATTTGATGAAATGTAAGGAGGGTACCCCCCGAACTCTCCCCCCCCCCAAATTGGGACCTCAAAAAATCCAAAAACGTCCTAAACACAAATGTTTCTGTATTTTAACACTTTATCTCTAGAAGGGCCGGAACTTTTCTCTCCCCGAAATGTTGTAGAAGCAACCGCATCACCGCCGTTACACCCTGGGCATATTTTACTGGGGGGGGGCGGGGGTTGCCCCTCCCATAAACTTCCTTCCCCCCCCAAAATCGCCCCCCAATAAAGTGGGTGCCCCTTTTGGTACCAAATTTTGCCCTGAAAAAATCGCTCAGAAGGCCAAATTTTCAAAAATTTTCCCGCTTCGCTAGAGTTTTTTACTCATTTTTTGCCTTTTTTAACACTAAATCTTATTATTTTTACAATAATCAACTTTTACAGTACATGCCAGAAAAATAGCGCTATTTTTAACATATTTTTAGAAAAATTTTTGCCCCCCCCCCAAAATTTCCTTGCCCCTCGGACTTTTGGGGGCCCCTCCCAAGAAGTAATGCCTAGAATAAGCCCAGGGTGGTACGTCGAGGTATTAATCTCCCTTAATCATTAATTAATCTTCTACTGGGTCCCCCCCGCCCCCCCCCCAGTAGAATAAGCCCAGCCACCTCCGCTCTCACGTCAAAAACCGCTTTACCCAACCCCAAGCAACACATATATATGACGATAATATCCATTCTGTATATCATCTTTGTATTGTTTTAGCTATAGATGTGGAATATTTCAAATATACCTGCATATTTATTATTTAATGCAGGAGCGGAGGTCGTTTATTTTTAAATGCACTGATCTGCGGACGCCACGATGATTGACGATCTTGCATTTAAAATTTTGACTGCTCGCTCTGTTGTCTGCAGATTTTTGACTGCAAAAATTGCTCCCAAACACAAATGGAATGCCATGATCACATCTGACGTTCGGGTATGTAATGGAAATGCATATTATATAATGTCGTTGTTCCATACACGTTTGTTTACAGCTATATCGGTCTCGCTCTCCCAAAAAATTTCTGGGAGGGGGTTTGAAGAATGGCCGGCGGGCTAAACCCTAGGTGTAGTGTAACGGAGATTTGGGGTGGGCCGGCTCCCCCCAACTTTTCTGGGGGGCCCCTCTGGAGACATCCAAAAATTTTTGTATTTTTATGCCAAAAATTGCATTTTCAGCCATTTCTATTGGCGAAAAACATTCAACCATGTTTTAAATTAGACAGCGGTTTTAAACTTGATTGCCAACATGGTTCCAAGTCCAAAGCAAGCATAGGTGTGGCAAGTTTAAAACTTTTACATTTCAACAATTAATTGTATATATTCCTGCGATTTCCTGAAATTTGAAACGTGTTTATAAATTTCGTTGAACATGCTTTATCTATTGGCAGCGTTGCTTAAAATAATGAAGGCAATACCGACAATATATATGTGCTCAACTACGTATATATGCCCAGACGAAAGCAAACAGAAGTGATAGATATATAGATATCATCTTTCCATCGATGGCGAGAAATGTTTCTGAAAAAACGTAAATTATGCTAAAAATGAATAAAAATATGCTTCTTCAGGTGAAAATTTTAGTGTGTATTCTGGTGTTTTTTAAAATTTCTTGTGCTTTTTTAAAAAGTGTGAGATAATAAAAACAGAAAAAAAAATCAGTGGATGCTTTTATACATAATGACAAGAGTACATAATAAATAAGAGTATGACAGCTGGCATACTCTATGTATTATGAGCTCGCTACATCCAATGCGCGCTATCGGCTGACCCCCCCCTAAATCAGACCCCCCTCACCCCGCCCCTATATATACATGTACGGGGTCCAAACGGGGGATCGGGCTCGTGCTTGTATATTTTGTACACAGATGTGTAAATCATGCAAGCTTAAACCACATACACAGATTGGGGCCTCGTCGAGTTTAACATGTAAGTATACTAACATAGACCCCGACCCCCCCCCCCCGTTTGGACCCCGTACATGTACATGTATAAGGGCGGGGTCAGGGGGGTCTGATTTATGGGGGGGGGGGGTCAGCCGATAGCGTGCAGAAGATGTAGCGAGCTCATAATACATAGCGTATGACGCTTGTCATACTCTTATGTATTATGTACTCTTGATAATGACTAGTGATGTGCGCCGGAGCTCCGATTTTCGGTGCTCCGGAGCGGGCTTCTGCGTAATAGTTCGGACCATAAGCAACAGTCTACCAATTAATACTTTTGTCCATCAACTTAACAGCCTACGTATTAATAATCCCGATCGCCAATAATCAACAGCCTACCTATTATAGTACGACCAAAAAATGTGTGTACAAACTTCGACCGATAAAAACAGATTACCCTTTGGAGTAAACCTCAACAATTTATATATTTTTAAAATCCTCAGGAACCCGAGATTTTGAAAGTCCGGAAAAATCCGGAATTCCAGGTCTCATTTACGAAAATCTAAGATATTTGGTTTTTCGCCCAATTTTTATCGCAATCAAAATTTTGTTTTCAAGATCGAATAGAGCTGGTCCCGCCGCATACTTTTGCTCTTAGAAAGTTTTCACGAAAATGCACCCAATTTCCGGAATTCCGGGTTTTCAAAATTTCCGGATTTTAAAAATTTTCTCCAATACCCCCACAATATGGTATCATTCGAAAGCTCTTGATTAGCTGAACAAATCTGGTAATAGAACAAATGTCTGAAAATGCACCCAATTCCCGAAATTCACGAATTCCGGATTTCACTCTAGCTTGGAAGTTTTTCGTGAATTCCGAGAACTGGGCTCATTTCTGCGAGTTGGTTCTATTACAAGATTTGTTCAGCTTATCAAGAGCTTTGGAATGATACCCATGCTGTGGGGTATTGGAAAAAAGTTTTTAAATCCGGAAAATCAGATTTTCTGGAATCTGGAATCAGGAATTCCGGGAATTGCGTGCATTTTTCAGAGTTCGTTCTATTACAAAAGTTGTTCAGCTCGATAAGAGCTTTGGAATGGTACCCATCTTGTGGGTATTGGAGAAGCTTTTTAAAATCCGGAAATTTTGAAAACCCGGAATTCCGGAAATTGGGTGCATTTTCGTGAAAAGCTTCTAAGAGCAAAAATGTGTAGCGGGACCAGTTCTATTCGACTGTCAGAACTAAATTTTGATTGCGACAAAAATTGGGCGGAAAACTAAAATTTTTAGATTTTCCTGTGAATGAAACCCGGAATTCCGGATTTTTCCGGATGTTCGAAATCTCGGGTTCCTGAGGATTCTAAAAATATATGCATTGTTGGAGTTTGCTCCAATGGTTAATCTGCTATAAACGGTCGACGTTTGTACACACATTTTTTGGTCGTACTATAGTTCTGTCTGACCATCAAACCAACCAAGAGCCTAGACCCAACCTATTAAATACTTCTGCCCAGAACAATTTAATATTCATCCAAACAATAAATTTTACAGCACCTACCACACAGCTTTGAGTACTCAAGCTTATAGTTCAAAAACTCCAAGCACTCTGGGAGGTTGCATAAAAGTGATTAGTTGATTATTTATTAGTGATTAGTTGATTAGTGTAGCAGTTTTTCGAGAAAAACCTTTGCTGCAGTCCACAATTTTTGGAGTTTTTGTAATCGTGTCGAAGCTGTTGCAGTGCTTTATCCAAAACTCATGAAGTATTTAATTTATGCTCACTGACTCTTTCAGTCAAAGGGAAATTTTGAACTCAATCTTAAATTCGTTACTTTTTAAGATGGCATCATTCCCATTTATGTTGTAACTTAATTTAGACTTTTGATTTCATTAGAATGCTCAAAGCGCTTCAGTGTGATATGTAAATTATTGTCTCAATTGTGTAAATTCGTAGCATTCATTATCCTCAAAAAACTGCTACACTAATGAACTAATCACTAATCACTGATCAACTAATCACTTTTATGCAGCGGGCCCCCGCGGTCAGCTGCTTCTTACTTTTGCAATAAATATTTATGTATATACTACTAAGTTCATTTAGCACATATACAGAGACAGTCATGAAAGATTTACAACCATTGAATAGTTTTATGTAGATTTCATTTAATTCTCAATTGCAGCATTAAGCAGGAAGGTTTCATGAATGTTGATTGAAATAAACATATGAAGTATCTCTCAATACCAAGCCTCAGCTTCAGCGCCAGCTGACACGTGTCCCGATCACCTGAAAAGGTGAAGCGGGGAGTTTGTATCAGCTTCAGCTGAAGCCGTTTCGTTTCCAGTTTAGGCTCTAAATTCTTGCTATGTTGTTTTAGCTTCAGTGTCATTTCCAATAATTGTAGCTTCATTTCAGTTTCAGTTTGAGCTCTTAATAATTATTAGTTTCATTTTCCATATTTAAGTTTCAGGTTTAAATTTGTTCAATTTCAGCTCAAATTAGATTTCTAGTTTCAATTTCAGTCACTATTTTAAAAAAGACAATATGAATGGCAGCTATAAAAACCAGCTTTTGCAAATTTTTAACTCTTGCAAAACATTAGTTCAAGTTCAGTGTTTAGGCGTGGAACCGGCCGGTTCCAAATCCTACCGGCTGCGGTTCCGGTTCTAAAACTTCTTCCGGTTCGGTTTTGGTTTCGGTTCCCAACCGTACTAGCGGAACCGGCTCCACCTCTACATAATATATAAGAGTGCGACAGCAGTGCAAGTTCTCTGTTATCAGTTGCAGGTACGTGCTCTGCGCGCTAAACGGCTGACCCCCCACAAACGTTTATGTTCACTTCAAAAAATTTGTACACTATCTCTACGTGTTAAAGTTCTAAAACACAACTACTTAATTGGTTCAATGTGCGTCTGCTGCGGGTTTTAGAACACAAAGATGACAGAAGCTCCTATGCCCTCTATTGCTGCAGGAGGCGAGGGTAACACCCTTTACCATTCTCGGCCAATGTGAGCTGTCAATGCTTTTCGTATCCGGTTATGGCTATGTTCCGGAAAACCTGACACACCGATTCTATGTTGTTCCTGAGCTGTTGCAAGAAATGATAATTGGATTTGATTTCTTGCATGATTTGGGCTTCTCACTGAATCCAAAACGCGGTTTTATGGATTACAGTGGTGGACGTATACTGTTTTTGAACAGTGCCTACCTGCAGGGGATATCTTGTGTTATCAATCGCTCTTGCTGCTAGAGGCCTACCGCAAGGTCGTCCGTCAACGCATCCAGGCAGCAGCCGACAATTATCGTCAAGGAAAGCCCGCGCCGTCTTTCCATCGCAAGGACGCGCCGGCTGTGCTTGGAAATCAGCCGATTGACCTGGGACCCAAACGTCATGGGATCCATATCCTGGGATGCGCGCCAGAAGGTCAGGAGAAGAACGCCTATTCTCCGGCGGCTTACATCATGATCTCCAATCCTTCGGAACCTCATCCACGGGATGACCATCACCCGGAGGACATTATTATGGTCGAATATTGAGAGGGCTTCGCCCGATTCGACTATCTTTCCTTATCAGTGACTGGTCGTACCGAAATTCACTGTTTGGACCTGATTTTCTGATCCTGCCATCATTTCTTTGGATTTGGTTCAGCCATCGACCCATTCCACCCCAAATGGACCGGCGACGTCGAATTCCAATGCTCACATGTGACTATTTTTCACTTGATCTGAAGATCTTGATCCATATACAGATCTATTGTTTTACCCCAATTTTGATATTTTGTATGTGTTTTTGCGAAAGTGACGCTTTAGGTTACGTATTTTATTTTGTTTTGTTTTATCATTCGTGTATTTGACTAGTCGATGTCGAATCTGTCTTGGGCATTTTTCTAATAATGCGTATAATATTTTGGTACTTGGTATTTGAACTTGGAATTTTCTTGTTGGTTTTGTCGAGCCCTATAAATCTCGAATATACTAGTGTCATGTAAATTCGTAGTCTTGTCGTTTAGTATGTATAGTTTGTTTAGGTGAGAATTTTGCTACAGTCCATATTTTTGTTGTTTTTCATTATTAGTTGATTTTGATACTTGTTTGCATTTTCTTTGCCAATTCATAATTTTTGCTCATAATGTTTGTTCTTTATATAGTCTTACTTGATTATTGGTACTTATTTTTTGTGGTGTAATTTTCATTCCAGTATTTACTGCCATTCGTTTTTACAGGGTACAACCCTATTCAGCTTTATTTTGTATACGTATACTATAATTGTTGCCATCATGGCTCTGCCATGCAAAGTTCATATGAAAATACCAACTTGTCCAATAGTATGGGTTTCACCCAAATAGAGCATCACCCTACAGTGAATTCTTCTATAGTTACTTGTTAATTATATACGTAACTTGCATCCAGGGTGATCGTGTGATCTAACCCTTGGTATGTATCAATTTAACTTTATTGATATTAATTTTATAGCGCTTCATTTAACATATACACACTGTTTGAATTTATTTCCATCAGGAGGGTGAGCTCTCTCCCCTTGAGAAATTTTCTTGGGTATTTTCATATTTAGTTTCTTAGCCAATTTCCTCTACTAGTTTGGTTTTTTCTACGGTTTCTATCGACTAAATACTAAATACGTGTATTTTTGTACTGCATTTGTAACGAAAATGGAAAATTAATAAGCTGAAAATGGTGCCTTGAAGGCTCTACTAAAAAGCTCTAACTATTCATGAAATTCCCTTTCTAACGAGACCAAGATCAGCATTCTGTTTGCCCCCGGTCAAAAGTTACGCTGGGAGCATGGAGTTTTGAGCTGTAAGAATTGTGTGTGTGTTCGGCAAAAACGACAAGAGTACTGAGCAAGCGCTGGATTCTTTAAACTGAGGTCAATTAAAAAGCTCTTGCTAATGCAGTCCCTGGCTATTAGAAAACGTAAGAATTTTGTGGTATGGTTCCTTAAATCAAAAGTTATACTGGGAGCAGATTTGCGAAGATGTCTTTTAGAACGAGTAAAATCTGCATGAGCGGTGGCTGGCTGGGTCCGCCTCAACTTGTGTGGATTGGCGTTATTTCAAACAATTTAACCAGGAGATCTTCAGTTCCAAAAAACCCTACAAACTTTTTCAAGTGAAAATTATATCCTGAAAAAGAAAGCACCCAGACAATAATAAGATAATCTTTTGACTTGTAAGTAGCTAAGTTTGTATCTCATAGTTGTGGTATCATGATTGTTTCTGTTGTTTGCTCTTGCTTACGTACGGACTGTATTTAGTCATTAATTGTAAATTGTACGACGGAATTTGTAACCATGTGAATTGGAAATTGTACAGTTTCAGCTTCCTTTCGAAATTAATACTAAAAAAGGCCCAAAACATTTCTTATGTAATGGTATGTGATTTGTGTCTCGTCAGTTCTCAATAATTTGTGGTTTTATAATGATAATGGTAATCTTTATTAATCTTTTTGTGATGCAAATCCGTTTACCATAAGTTGAGGCTGAGATTAGTTAATTTTCTAACCCCTTTAATTTTGCTGCATCAATCGAATGGGGTTCATCTACAGGTCCCTACTACTGGAGCATGTGTGTGTGAGTGAAGGCCAGCGAAGGCCAGCCTGAGTGTCTATCATTGAGTCTATGTATGTGTGAGGTTCAGCGCTACCTTTTCTACGTCACTAAGATGACTTCATACGCATAAGTCAGACAGAGGGGAACCCTCGGAAATTAAGGCACAAGTCACCCCTGAAAGGGAGAAAGAAAGAAATTAGCAGTTAATATTAACAAATATGTAATATTAGGTCTCTAGCTAAGTCTTAGACTAGGTAAAAGTTTCACTTAGTTTAGGTACGGCTTATTTTATCTTGGGCTTCCATCTATTACGAATACGGCGTCCGTATTACGATTTTCTTCTTCTTCCTTCTTCTCTAGTTTCTTCGTCCGCCTGTCGGTCTACCTTTTAGTTCCTCATCTGTTTGGCAAACAAGATGAGGACCCATAGAACTGGAGTTCAGGACAAAGGCACTTCGAAACAAAAACGAAATAAAAGTTTATGGCCCAGAGATTTAGGGTACTCTGGGCCACTCGAAAAACGGCCTTTGGGCCATAAAAAGTTATGTAACCTGGGTGATGGACTGCTCAGGTGCAAACTCAAGGAAAACACTCGAAAGGAGGCGGAGTCCTCCATTCAAAATCAACCAATGACGAAAGGCAAGCATGAAAGCAACCAATCATCGAAAGATGATTGCAAAAGACACGAGGCAAAAGTTAACGTGAGAGCAAAATTTCAAACTCCAGTCAGTCTGTGATTTGGGGCTCGTGACGAACGGTCGTCTTCTTTCTCTCTCGCGTGGCTAAAATGCTGGGGGGGAAATCACAGACATCCCATGAGCTGTTTTGTTGGGAGAGGTTCTGCCTCTCCCCTCCTAGGATTCCCCCTTCAAAACTTTTCTCCCACTCGGACCCTAGGTGGGGACTGGGGTACACCTGGGGGGAAGGTCTGCCTAAAATGGGTTTGGGCTTCAGAAGCCCGGTTTCTAAACTTTCCCCTTTAGGATGAGCGGTCCCAATCCCCCTTAGGATTTATAACCTATGTAAGTGCGAGTTTAAAACCACCTAATCGGACCTTGAGTCCCTCTCTCGAAGAAATCATACGTTCAAATCGGGCTCTCGCCGCCCTAGATTATTTGATACATCACTATTGCTTTCATGTATATGCTAATATCAGTTGATATTAGCTGGATTTCCCTGAATTTCCTGAAGAGGAAATTCAGGAATACGTCATTGGTGGGGGATTTCCGATGGAAATCCCCTCTACTCGTTTTCCTAATTTTAAAGACAAAACTTCCACCAAACTTTCTTCTTTTTCCTACTTTTGTCGAAAACGCCTAAAAGAAGAATTTTATTCCATCTAATCATCCTTCTTAGCTTCACAAGTTTTAGCTAATTTTGCTCAAAAATCCTGATCCAGGATAGGTCTGCTGTTTCCAATTCAAAATTAGTAAACTTTCTCCTTTGGTCCTGTGAAATCCAGTTAATATCGCTGAATTCGGGTTAAAACCGGCAAGGTTTTAACCCATTTGATTCAGTTCTAGCGAGTGCCGCCTTCGGGCCTCTGATTCTTCTCTTCTGCTCTTCTCGATCCTCGCCTGTTCCGTGATCTCTCCAGATCCCGGACGTCTCTGCTGCTCCGTGTTCCGCTGTTTCGCAGGATCCCGGATCTACGCCTGCTGCACTGCTCCTGGACATCAGCTGCTCCCCGGTCTCTTCCTGCTCTACCATCCAGTGTGAGAATCCCCGGATTCCCCTGGCCTCTCCTCCCTGGTTCTTCTTCAAGCGCTGCTCTGTCCGGATTTCCTGGAAATCAGCCTTCCAAACGTCAGTTTTCTGAGGTTCATCGCTGAATCTAGAAGTTTTCTGAGAGCCACTTCCTTGGCTTAGGTACGCACTGATAGACGTAGGACTGTGATATTGGGATTTGGAGTGTGGGTTGGATGTTACGTTCGTCCTGTTGAAGAATCTGAAGATCCTTGCCAAATCTTTAACTTTCTACTGTTTGCCTCTAAAATGTCTGTTATCTTTTTGTCTGAAAGTTTCTGTTCTTTGATCTGCTCCGTTTCTGTCTGCTCTACAACCTCTGCTCAAATTCTCTCTCTTTAAATTTCAAGCAAAGTTAGAAAAGTTTACGGGTCGTCCTCTTAGCAGAGGATAGAATAGTTATTGGTTTTCTGCTGGTGCGTATTGCTGATAACTATTCGCGACCGGGAACGGGTGGACTTGTGCACACTTTTCAGGTACATATAGGGAGCATATAGGGAACTTCCCCCCTCCTCGACCCCGAAAATCAAATCATTGTGTGACTGCGAATCAATTCGCAGTCTGAGAGCAACAACTAGTACTGTTTCGGTGAGTGTGCTTGTGTGCGTGTGTGTGACAACCAGTAGGCTAAAATACTAATCTGACCAAAATTTTACTAGGTTTCAGCTCTAGTTCTTCTTCTGCTAAGATTTCGGAGTAGGGACCTGTGACGGATCATAGCTTTGGGTTTAGTTGTTAGGCGGTGAACGGATTCCTCTTGTCTCAGTTCTTGCGATAGATTTGTAGTGTACCTGGTCTTGTGTATTTGTGCTGTTTAATATTGAGGTAATTTGACATAGTAAATAATTAATTAGGTTCAGAAGCTTAAGTCGTTGTAGTTGATATTAGATTGGATAGGAAACCGCTGAGTCGACGATATCTGGAAAATAGATCAGTCTGGAGCCCATTGAGTTTGTCTACGGAGACGCTGACGACGAAGGAAATCTTAGCGATATTAGTGAGCCTGAGAACCAACTGAATCTGCCGTTTCATCAGTGTCCTGAGTGTCACAACCAGTACAGCTTTAGCATACTTTTCCTAGTTCACGAGGGTAGTTCTCTAGTTGAGCCTGAGCATTCGGAGGTAACCTTCTATTGCAACTGTTCTCAGCCGTGGAATCGTGCTGAGATTGAAGCTTGGACTGTTGATAGCGAGCCCGAAGGAAGCCCTCATACGGAGCCCTGGTCTTGCGTGTTTGAGTGTGACAGTTGTTCCGACTTCAAGGTTCTCTTCTGTTGTGCAGTGACCTCTGGTACCGATCCGTGGGTGGCAGTTAAGCATCGCAACTGTTCCCTTGATAAGTACTGGCCTTGAGGCACTAGCGAACTCACGTACCCAACGGGCGGACCGTCTGGATTAGGTTAGACCCACACTAGGCGGATCTCTTGAACTTTATGACCACAAAGACTCAATACGGTCTCCTTTGAACTTAGTTACTGATTGATACGATAAACATTATTAACTGATATTGACATCATTCGAAAGCTCTTAACATGCTCTATCCGATGATGTGAAGCATTTGGTCGTATGTTATTTCATTAATAAGCTAATTTTAAAAAGGCGATGAAAATTTGTAAATTCTCAAATTTTACTAACATTTTCTAACTTAAGTTTTTCGTAGTGCAAGATAAAAACAAACTACTTATACCGTTGAATAGAGCACGTTTAGAGCTTTCGAATGATATAAATATTAACGAATAATATTCATCGTAGCAATGACTAACTATCTTTAAAGTGGACCATGTTGACACCTTGTGGTCATAAAGTTCAAGAGATCCCACTAGGCTAGCTTGATCCTTAGACCTAAGAGTTGATCCCAGCATCTTCTCGCCGTCTGCCTCTCTGTGTAACAAGGAATTTTGACCCCTGGACTTCGGCCCCTTTCATTACACATTACGTACGTATGTACTTGTGTTTTTCTACTGTGTTACTGTGTTTCTACTGTGTTACTAGTAATTCTAGTATATTTACACGTTTTTGTGTACGTATATATTTGCAATAGTTTTTTCAGCGTAAAGTGTTTTGTAAACTGTTTGTGGGAGCGACGCTCGCGTACCAAGCCCTGTAGAGTCAGTCCTCTCAGGAATTCGAACGGCGAGCCCTCGGGAGATGTAACGCAACGGTCAACCTTTTCGTTACGAAACCATTCTACTTAGCTACCAACTGGATTGCTAGTAAGCAAGCATTCCTCCACGTGTCATATAGCTCCACCTATAGGCTAGGTTTTGATTGGGTGGGGACCCCCCCCTTGGACTACATGATTGGAACACTCCAGCTAGAGGGCCCTTCTCTTGGGAGAGGGTTATCCGTCAAACTTCTCCCCCTTTCAGTGTTGGGTTTTGTCTTAACGTCGTGTTCTCTCTCTGTTCTCTCCCCTATCTCCACTGTACAGTTTCTCCCCCTGTACTTAGTGGGCCTGTGTATTGGCCTGGCTTCGCCCATATACTATATTGGTGAGCGTGTGTGTAGTTTATTTACCGTATAACTGTACGTATTATTTGGGCTTCGCCCCCCCCCCCCTAAATGCGTGTGCTTTTTGGGCAGGTCGTTTCTGAGCTCCTAGGTTAGTTTAGTTGCCATTTCTAAGGTGAGCGGGTGTCACCCCCTCACTAGGTCTATTCATTTGGCGAGGCTTCCCCGGCCGGCTCCTGAGCGGTTGGTGTGTTATTTACTTTGCCACGGTCTCCTCGCTTGAGTTGCTCTCGCGGGGTAATGGCACTATTGTGTTAGGCTAGGTTCACTCTGGTACCGCTACACAATCCTCACAACGCGGACAAAATGATTATGTCTCAGCCTCCAGTAAAAGTTTTGGACAATCCCGCTAAAACCCGACCAACTATTGCTAAAGGATGGCCAACACCAACACTAACTTAGAATTCAGAAAAAGTGCACGTGTCACAAACTAGTCCCGTAGCTAACCCCTAATTTATTGCTTTTATTATTCAAGTGGAAGTGCCATGATTTCGAATAGAAAGAAAGTGAATTAGAGAAATATTCTACAATATCCTGTGCGTATATAAGTAGTTTAGCGTCGATCAACACTTAATGGTTTCTTATTCGTTCTCAAGGGATGTACCGGGACAAGATTTAGATTCATTAAAATCTGGCTGTTTGCAGTCTGCTGAGAAGCGTTTATGGTCCAGTAGCTCATAAATACTTAATCGGGACTTCTCTAACAACAATTGTTCTTGTCTATGTACCGTTTCCCAACTAACTGGTGTTGCTGTCATACTAGGTTTAGCTTAGTTAGGTGCGCTTCGCGGACACCTTTACTGTTGTATGATTGCGTTAAATTAGGTACGTGTCACAGTAATCAGAAAATTTTGCCCGAAATGCAAAGGCTCCAATCATAGACCATTTAATTTTTGTGATAAGTTTGTTTAGCTTTAGGCTTAGGACGGTTTGCAGAACGTCTTTAATTTCAACCTTCAGATTTGTAAACGTTGTGCCAACGTTTTATACATGGAATTTTGATTTTTAGGCCGTAGAAGTGTTAAATTTTGCAGTGTTTACTAGTTCCATGTTCAAGTTTACATGTGCCATAAATGGCTTAGAAAACTAAGTTCTAACTGCTATAAATTGAAAAAGGTTTTATAAACAGCTTTTGCGCTTTTTTATCGCGCATTTTTTGCGCGGATATAAACCATCAAGAGGTTACTTACCGGTTATTGAGACTGTTTTCCTTCAAATGAGATGTTGCTAAGCTCTCATAGAAGTTAAAAATTGCTCCAGAGTTTTGAGCAGACTTTTGAAATTATTTTTGTCATAGTTGAACTAAAATATGCAAGCTTTCTGCAAAAATAGCTTAATTCTTGACAGCTGGGGAGATGTTATGAGTCCATCGATCAAAATCCAGCCGTCTTTCACGAGGGTCCCCTGTCGATTTGATTCACTCGATCTTAATTGGTGATGACATTTCATTGATGGGAAAAGTTGGAACAATAATGTGGGTTCTCTGGGAATTTGGGACCTCCTTTCCAGCTTCATTTATCATATGTTAGTGTCAGTTACGTGGCCTGAAAAATCACCTAATTTTCGTAGGGTTAACATGCGATACCTTCTCTCATGAGGTGAGCAATTTATTCTACCGCGGAACTACTTTCCACATCCGGTTCCGTTACTGGTCATTGTAGTTGTAGGTACATTTATAAAAATTACAAAAAAAGAATTAGGCTATACTAGGGGTTCGCGGTGTTCGCGAACGTTGCTAATTTGGGGTGTGGTCGATAAATCCACTCCCGCTTGTGAGGCTGGCGAGATCGGCAGGCAATCCAATTACACACAGGAAACACTCGCTACACTGGGAAAGGAAATGTTTGTTAAATTGCAGGCATTTAATTTAACCTTGAAACGAGCTTGAAACGAGCTACATAATATGCATCAATAGTTCCCGTGAACTAATTTTAGCTCATCCTGGTTTCATTCCGGACTGCGGCAGTGCTATCGTTTGTCGGTTACGCCAAATTTGAAAAGGTTGCCCTTCTTGATATTGTGGGCGTCAATTACACAAAGACATTTGAGGGGGTAATTGGTGTATGGAGGGACACTTCTGTCTGATAACGATAAAAGTGTCTTCATTTCTGTCGTACGTTTTCTGGATAGTTCGGATCATCAGATCAAGTCCCAGGGCAATTCTCAGTTAAAAATTTATTGTCGTCCTTCATTAGTAATCATTTTAGATCTCTCCAGGGGTCATGTTCCGTTCCTTCCATGTCTCGATTCAGCAATTAAGTCTTTCAATTTTGATGGATAAAATTTACATGCAAATTCGGGCCCTTCTCAACAAACACTCCGCAGCACGAACTCAGCAAATAATGCTGATCTGCACTTTTGACACGCAACGCAAATTGTCCTGTGTGCGTAATATTTTAAATGTTTGATCAGTTTGAGGCCCCCATGTTTACTGTAAAATTGTGGGAATTAAAAAATTGTAGCATTTCAGATAGGGAAAAGGCACGTATGAAGGAGTAGTCTCGTATCTTGATTAGGGAGGTTAGTAAGGATATTTTATTCTTCCGCTAACCTTAAATTAGTATTAAATCAGCATGACCGCAGGACCTTTCTAAAAATCGAATTAGCCAACTGACAAGTTAATGATTTTGAACTGTTATAAAATATTATAATGCTCTAGATTTTGTTATGATTAAGTGCTCGTTGGTTGGATGTGGTGCCGAATTAAGTTTTGCAATTTATCTTTTTTCAATCTATTAATGGAACATGGTTCAAGTCCATGTTAAATATTGATGGTTATTATATTAATGTAACCGTCAAAGAAAGCGCCTGCTGTTTGTGATTTTTCGTTCACTTTTAACACCAGTTTTTGGCTGAAACTTTTTTTATGCAGAAGTTTTTGCCAGCTATATACTTCTTTTCTTCTTTTCTATACCAAAAATGGTTTACTGGAAAAAAGGCGAGCTCCTTTCAACGGTTAAGGAATTTTTAAGATCAAAATCTCCCAATTTTCCTAATTGAGAGTTCCACGTTATGCATCCATAAGGAGGTCTAACGTGAAAAAATCGCCAAGGGATTTTGCAGGCGGACAGCTAGGTTTGGCTGATTCAGAGTTTGGAGGTACCTTTGTGAACTTGATGAAAGAAACCTGTTTTTCACAATCTTTTTCACAATGGTATTTTCAGTTGTAACATTTAATAAAATTTCAACTGTAGTTAATTCTCTCAATACTCAATCGGTAACTTTTAGCAGGCAGGTTTTAGTTCATTGCAAAAAATGTAGTAACCCAATATTGTAGTTATCATTAATAAAATTTTCTTGATTGTTACTTTCCGCTTGGTTACGTTCCGTTTGTAAAATTGACAGAGCTCACTTTATATGTACATTTGAGGGAAGCCATGATTTTCGGCGACGTCTGGAAAGCCCAGCCATCACCCTTACCGGTCACCAGTCTGTCAAACAAATTGGCTTATCGCTATTACCTGAAAATTTGTTGTAAGTAATTTACTGACTCGGAAAATGGTAATGGCGAAAAACATCTCAGGACTAACGTTCAAAATTAGATCTCTTGGAATTTGATTAGGTTTGGTGAAAAGGATATATGGGGATATTTAGGCGATAAGTTCTAAAAATGCAATTAACTGGTCTTCCATGAATTTTTGAGCTACTCCTCTTCTGAATGCATACCATTAATGCCAGTGGAAGTATGTATGTACACTCTGACTTAGGTAAATAAGTTTCCGTATTTTCACTTTTTACTGATGCCTTGCCTACCTCTAAGTTCGCTCTGTGATTGCCGTTATAGCATTTATCATTTTGTTTAATTAAATCAAATAAGCACACAATATTTACTGTGAATGTTTCAATTGCTTACTCACAATAATATTTCTTTGCAATCACTTTGTGAAGAATGCAGTACTATAGAAGAAGAGTTTAAGCAGCTACAGAACAGAGTAGTGTTGTTCACCCTCACCGACCCAATTTTTCGTGGACCAATTTCTTGCCGTCCAGTTTGCGACACGTGACGGTCGTTGCGACTTCTCGCCTGCGATCCAAAGTATATACTAGCAAAAACATAAGATGTGTGATAGTTTTCATGGTAGCTCATAGCCAGTTTAAGGTGACAGGCCGCATTAACTGTCACCGACCGGCGGCCGCCCGATTGTTAGCCGGTCTTAACAAGGGCTGGGGCACAACACTACATACTACAGAAGAGGCTTCGCTTCACTGCAGGTATAACTAACTGAACCAACTGAGAAAAGCAGAAAACGTTCCCCGCTTTGGTGGGGAATAGAGTATTCTTTAGTCTCCGTTTGGGAAGGGAGTAGTTAGTAGCCAATTGCAGGTTGGTTGCCGGTTGCAGAAACCTCTTCTTCGTTCAGATGAGGGTTGAAACGGTGAACCGTTGAAACGGCCTACTTTGTTTTGGAGGTGTTACAGGCTTCTCAGATGAGTGTAGAATATAAGTTTTCATATTCATGTTCTCAAAGTCTAAACTCATTATTAATCTGCCATATCAATAAAAAAGCTATAGTAAATTTCCAAACTTTACAAATTGATCAGAAAAACGCTCTTATCTGTTTCCGCTTTCGACTGTCTAATTTCAATTTGTGAGCTAAGTTTTTGGTTAGAAGCTCAAGTAAACTGAAACCCAACCAAAATATACTCTAATCCGCGTCCGTCCGGCTAATAAGAGGCCTTGAACAAAAGGGTGGCATTCTGACTTTTGACGTGAACTTGGACATTGGCTGTTTAATCCATTAGTTGAAAAGTATTAAATTACAGAAAAGAGTTAGCTTTAGTTGTTCATGATTCTCGCGTTCACATAGACCAGTTTGCATAGCCGTAGCTTCTGCATTCTTTCACAAAAGGTGGTAGTTTCCGACTACCTCATAGGTTTTTGGAAAGATAGGGAGTCGAACTTAGACTTCCAGGGGAGACGTGTGCCTCAGAGGAACTCGTTCTAGACAATAGGCGACTCATATCAATGAGTCGTGCTAATTTTGGGCTTCACGATTTTCTCCATTTGTAGTCCAGCAAGAAACCAGACTTGGAAATCAAGGAATGACAGATTAACGAGTCTCTATTATAATCGATCTTGTCTTGAGAGTTGGGTTGGGTTGGGCGTATAGCATAGTTTTGTTGTAAAGACTTTCCCGTATGTATATACATTTCAGCACAGCACCTAGCATAATCAAAACAAACCTCGTCATCAAAATTTGACGCACTTCCGAATGCATGTTGTTTTAAGTTTTTAGTTTTTTGGGTCTGAAGTTGCTACCAATATCGACATTATATACATTCAGTTTATGCATATAAATAATAGACAGTAGGAGCAAAACGCGGGATCTGGTTCGTTTGGAGGCCGCCACATTGCCTCTTTAAAATGTTATGCAAATTTTAAATGATTTTGAATTAAGAATCGCAGTCATCTTTTAAAATTTAACTAACATATGTAAACGCTAAATTTTTTCTTGTTCAGGTGAGAACTGTCGCTAGAAATTTATTATGAAAAGAATCAATAAGCAAGCTGATAGCCTCGGACATCTACGATTTTAGTTATTCTGTATCAGTTTAGCATCCCCACTTTTGAAATTTTGAAATAAGCTGTCACTACGGCGACGGTGTGAGAGTTGTGTAGAGAAATATTTTCTCTGATTCAAGCAGGTGCGTAATTTTAGGGCACAAACGTTCACAAGCAGCAAAATACGAAAAGAATCAGAATCCGAATCGACTAATTAGGATGAATTAGAGGCTTTCATTTTGTCGTAATGACAGCTCTATTTAGAAATTTTGAAACGTAGAAAATCCAATAAACTACGTAACGTGCATTACTTCCTACTACACTCAGGTACATACGTTTCCCAAACCTCAGCAATTGGCTCAACTAAGTACTGTCTGTTAGCTGCTTTCTCTTAATACTAAAAGTTAACCAAGTCACGTCTGTCCCAACAACAGATAAATTAGAAATATTTGTCTCTGTTTTCGTACCTCCTAAAAGCACATTTATCATGTACAGGCAAATTTATGCTCTCTTTGTTGGTTGTGCTCAGTTCCCGAATCTAACTGAGTCTGCGCTTGAAAGAAGTCCAAATTCCGTGGTACGGTGCTGGAATTGTAGACGATTAATTCTTTTGTGGTTATAATGATACTTTAATGTAGGTTTATTATTTGAATCTAGGGCTTGAAAGGCAAACATGGATTTGTCCCCGCTGTTTGCTTTTCTCTGGCCGATTTTCCACTCAAGAACCAAATTCCCTTGCCCGACCTACGTCTTAGCAGTGGCTTTATTGGACCTAAAACGACTCTCAAAGCACCCTGCGTGACTTTGAATTACCACAATTTTACCCTTTCATCCAAAGTTTTCACTGATTTGTTGCAATTTACCACCCTCTTTGGCTCCTACATACTGGTTACATGAGAAATCATTATTAAGATTGTGTTAAACTGAGGCCGCATAAACATAAATGACTATCAAATTGTTTGGTTGCAAGGGAGGAAGTTCAATTTTCGTTCTCAAATAATTTAAGGATAGCCTTAGAATTCATTTGGCGGATTACTGGGATATTGTCAATTGCCTCACACCGGATTAAAAGTTGGCATTAGTTTTACCAAATAATAAGTACATGTGATTGGTACTCTTTTTGCTACTGTTTCAGGTGATCACAGAATTAATGTTCAGAAATAGTAGTTTTTGAAAACCTGTCTAAATTGGAGGGGAGACCATTGCCTGATGGCATGTTTAATTCATTCAGTCTTTCAAAGTGGACTCATAAAAATATAAAATACTCATAGATTAGTTTTAACTCGAGTCGAACCGAAGTTAACAACATTTACGACTTACATAAGCCCCCACTATTTACCACATTTTAGGCCAGCACAGTTGATTAAACAAATTCTGAAAGACTGGTAGCCTTATGGGATTTTCTGGGCGACACTCATTTACTTGCGACAACCTTGAGAATAGCTATTTTTTAGGGCCAAACCGAACGGTGCTACTTTTTATTTCTGAGCCGTTTTAAGTAGAGCGAAACTTAAGCTTATGGACAATTATTCTCCATAATTTTTAGGATCTTGATTTCAGGATTCCCCTTATTAACACTTAGCTAGAATTAAAGGTAATCTGTGATAATAAACGTTCACCACCGCCTACCACATTCAGTAAATCTTTCTTGATGGTGTTCTTGTCTTTGGAAACCCTTCTCAGGAAGTCACACTTTCAATTTCGGAACCTATCCAATGCTATGAACAAGTAATACTCGAATGCTAATAATGCTGATTCATGTGGAATTCTTTTAATGAATCTATGATACAGAAATTATTTTTGTTTTCAAAATTTTTTTAAAACGTTTTCATTCTAACCAAGTTTTTAAGTTTTCTTTAAATTTCATCTTAATTAAAGACGCCCATAAAAATCTGGACGCGCATAACATCATTGATAAAGGTAGTTAAATCTAAACGACAGCATAAACCCATTGCTGTCATTTATTTCTGCTACACACAGTCGCAGAAATAATTAATTCTCATGACAAAGCTTGATCTGAATGTGAAACCACACATTAGAACTAATTAGGAAAATTGTTTTTACTGTTGCTTTTAATAAATTAGCTGCCTACCACACTGTTGTTAATGTTGTTGTTAGCTTATGTCCGCTTATGTTCAAATAACAGCATGGTGGAAAAGTAAGGAAGTAATAACATTTGGTGAGTTTACTACGACGTCCAGTTAAATTTACCAAGTAAATTTTAAGTATATAATTAATCATTATCCGCTGCTAACTACAAAAGGGCATTTCTAAAATTGCAAGCTGTTACACTGAAATGTGTTTCATACACACATGTATTTTAAACCAGAACAGAGGACAAGAAGAAATAGAAAAGCATGTTTGTGGTTATCTTGGAAGACAGTAAACTGACCTTCTAGTCGGGTCTTATCTTTAACTCCTTGATACTGGCTTGTTTTCTGTCAAAGGGGTGCTGTAGGATGCTTCGAAAACGTTTGTTTGGAAAGCTTTGGGACCGGTACGTACACGTACTGGTCAGTACCATCACTGTTACCACCAATTTTCAAACCTCCAAAGTCCAGGTTTTCTTGTTTTTATTGGCAAAATTTTTGCGAAAAACTGGCAAGATCTGGTTATTCGGTGATCCGACCGCCGGCTTATCCCCTCGTTCCCAAGCCTTCACTGCCTACTACATCTAGTGTTTCTGGATACACCAGGCAAGTTAACTGTCGCAAAATCTTAATGCCTCCTTTAACTTCAAATTTTTTCATTTTGTTAGGACTACGTACGCAGCAAGTGTACACTAGTTTTTTGTTCAAGAAATTTAATTCTCTAACAGCTTCCAGCATTTGCTGAATTTAGGTGAATAGCAAGCTAAAAGAGGTCTACTTGACTTTTTAGAGGGGAGAGAGGCAACATCTGATTTATTTTCTTTCTTTCTTGGTTCAAAGGCTCTGAGTGACGACGACCACCTCTTTGACAGGACTAAGCCAAATTAAAGAATGTGTCGTCTGGGTCGGACCTGAAGTTAAAGCTTGCCGCCTACGCACAGTCTTTAATTTACTGATTGTAGTAGGTAAGGCATGCCAGATTTTAAAATCCTATCCATAGTACCAACATCAGTTACCTTTTGCCTTAGGATTATTCAATGTTCAACAAAGTGAACCAAATTTTTTCGGAAACTTCTGCTAAGTTTTCAAGCCTAGAAAGACAGATAGTAATACACATTTATCATATTTGACTAGTTGAAGGGGTGAGCTACGACCATGTAAAAGCTAAGGGCAGGAATCACAATCTTTCTGCTATAGTAGTGTTACCACTTACCACTGAACATTTCGTATTACAACTTTCCTATGCTTATTCCTTGACCTTCATAAGATTGTCTTCACCAGCTCAGAAAATTATAAACCTTCATGAATCTAAGTTGCCCGAATTCCCCTTTTTTGTCGATTCTTCAGAAAACTAATGTGACGTCCAATTTTATTTTTAAACCTGTTGCTACATACCTGTTAGCTCAGCATTTGCAATAATCTTAACTTGACGTCTTAGGTGTTAACTCATATACTGGTATAATAAAAAGATAACTGGAAACCGATATATTAATTCGGTTTCAGTAATCATTTGGTAGGTAGGTAATCTGCACTCTGCAGCTGCGCACAAAAATTTCTGTTTTCAGTGTCAAATGAAAATTAAGCGCCATTAAAGCTAAGCTTGGTCAAACCTACAATAGTGAACAAATTTTTTTGAGGAAAAGTTTATCTCTTGATTGATTTTTTCAACAGTTGCTCACTTCAAAATTTGGGATCGAGGACTTTGTCCAATTGAATGGTTTATAGCTTTCCTGCAGATTCTAAAATTTATTCTATATTCTAGGTATTGAATTCTAGACAACAAAATTGGAAATACGAAATGTTTCTCGGCGTTGTGCCACCTTCAGACTTGTCTTCGAGTGCGAGTTACAGGGTCAAATTTGAAAAACAGAAACTTTATGAATCTTTCATTGGGTGTTTCGCCAGAAAACCTGAAGCTCATCTCCCCCAGAGGGGCGCTCACCCCTCCCTCCAGATTCCGGATTTTTCCGGATTTTTGGGCAGAAACCCAGAAACCTCCAGTTTTTAGGTGGCCATCGGCCCTCGGTACACCCCCTCCCAAAAAAGAAAATCTGCCTCTTGCACATGTAGGGCCCCTAATAGGTGTGACAACTGGCAGGTTCTCTCTTAACAGCGCCAGGTCTCTGCTCTGTTATCAGCTGTGTAAGGGAAGCAGGCATAGGAAGGATTTTTTAAGCCTGTAATGGGAGTTCAGCTGATGGCCCTGTGGTGTAGTTGGTTAGCATGTCTCCTCCGGAGTCAGAAGGGCCGTGGTTCGAAACCCGGCTGGGCCAATTCTTTACCTTCAATGGTGAGTGAAAATCGGAACCTTCCTCTTCCCTTCTCTCTTCTAGGTCCTGGTTTCGTGGGTACGAGGGTGCCTGACGCCTCCCGTTCGGGCTTGTTCCCGGTTTCTTCCTGATCCGCCAGCCATGGTAGAAGCGCTACAGCTGCACCTCCACAAATGTGTAGCTCAGTGTCCCCCACAAATCAGTACACACCACACGTTTCCGTACACTCATTTCCATATCTTTACGTGGTCAAAAATTCGACCCTCACGTATTTCGCTCAAATTGTGCGCATTGATACTCCCTAGGGCCGTACGCAATCCGTTGAAATTTGAGATGATTACGTCCAGGAATAAAAAAAGTTACAGCCATTCAAAATTTCTAACTCCTATTGAAAATGGCCTAAACCCGGAACCTTTTAGATTTTCCGCTTCTGACAACGATAACTTACCCAAATCAAAATCGTTCAAAGCGTTCTATAGCTCATTTTGTAGCTAAAGGCGAAGAGCTTTTTTCAACATTTTATATATTTTAAACTTTTACAGTAATCGTTTCTGTGAGACAACCCCAAAAATTTGACAGAATGTGGCATTTTTCGAATATTTTCGAACTTTACAAATATGCACAATATCTATATCAATCGATAGCTTTTTTATTCTAAAAAACGATTCTTCTTGGCACAAACGTTCATTTTGTATCTGTTTAATGTTATCGGCCAAAAACCGTATTTCCATGATTTTTCAATTTCTGTGTTTTAGGGGTGGTCTCACAGAAAGAATTACCACAAAAGTTAGAAACTGAATTTTGAAAAAAGCTCTTCGACAAGTTTTAGATATTGTATTTAGCTACATACAAAATGAGCTATAGAACGCTTTGAAAGATTTTGATTTGGGTAAGTTATCGTTGTCAGAAACGGAAAATCTAAAAGGTTCCGGTTTAGGCCATTTTCAATAGGAGTTAGAAATTTTGAATGGCTGTAACTTTTTTTATTCCTGGACGTAATCATCTCAAATTTCAACGGATTGCGTACGGCCCTAGGGAGTATCAATGCGCACAATTTGAGCGAAATACGTGAGGGTAGAATTTTTACCCAAGTAGCGCCCCCCCCTTAAAGCTCGAAAACACAACGACTCCGTTAGTCTAAAATATCTCTGGTTCGATCCTTAGAATGCAAGAATAGCACGCTTGTGGGGAGAGGGGTAGAAAATTAGCTAGTAGAGCATGTACCGGCAGCTGATAACAGAAAGCGTTGCCAGCTGTTACATGTATATATTTTGTATTTTTGGTTTTCGTAAAACTTTCACTGGGCAAGACTACGGCAACTTCTGGCAGAGGCAGAAGCCTGCTAATAACCGTCCGTGACCTTCGCCTGAGTCCCGTTTTAACAGCTGAAATTAAAGCTCAGAGCAAAGTCTCGCTTGAGTGTCCCATATAAGCAGAGCACCACGACAAAATTGGTATTGTATCACACGAGCGTTCTGTTAAATGTTGAACTCAAAATGATTAAGCTTTAGGTCAAGCTTTGAAGAATAGACAGCTGACAGAAGGAAACCACTATAATTACATAAACCAGACACTTTCGGTCCAGATTTCTACATGGTTTGACTTTCATTGAGAAAAGCTGAAATAATTATATACCTTTTGAAAACAGATGTAATCGTGGATTAATTTATCTCTTATGGCCTTATACAAAGCTCTTTTTTGTCAGGCCTTAGGATAAAAGTTAATTCCATTGGCAAAACTGAGGAAACAGCATTGTCTTTTTGGTTCTAAAATCCTAAAATCTGTTTTCAGTTCCTGATTTTTTGAAGGTGTGATGTGATTTTGTGGTGTGTGAAATCCCTCTAACCTCCCCTGTACAGTTATGGTTCCCACATTCTTCCTGTTGAATCTCAAGGTTCTTTCAAAGTAACGTTTCACAAAGGACACAGATTAGTACTCGTCACTAGTCACCAGTCAATAATGTGCGGAATCGACATTCAACTAAAATATGTATCAGTTAGAAACAGAAGCTACATACACATTCACTAGCTACACAAGCAAACCATACACAAATTTCTTCATTTTCCATAGACTTGTACCTAAATACTGCAAAAATAATCCAGCATTACTGACTTAGATTATAAAGATAAAGGTAAACAAACAAATGAAGGGTTGCCACTGTATTTTTCCACTGTTATAAACAAGATAACTCAAATTTCCCTGTGGAATACCACAAAATCCGTAAAATTTTGGGAAATTTCGATTTCAATTTCGCAAACAGCGTCGTCGAATTATATACCCTATGACCAACTTTGAGACAAAATATTTTCCGTTAAAAATCCGGGTTTTCGTGAATTTCCAAATTTTCAGTTTTTCGGCCATAATTTTCGCCAGGCGCATTCCCGGAAAATGAAGGAAGGAAGGAATTCCCGTCGCAAGAAGGAAAGTTGTTCAGCTCGAAGAGCTCTTTCATTTGAGTACCATATCGGCCAATTTCGGCAAAATTTTTCAAACTCCGGAATTTTCCGGGGCGCATATTTCGAAAACCGGAAATTTTCCAGAAATTTCATTTCCAGTTTCGAAATCAGCGTGGTCGAATTACCCTGTGACCAACTTTTGAGAGTAATCGGAGACAATACATTTTTTGGTTTTTGGTCATTTTTTTGGATTTTCAGTTTTTCGGCTGTAACTTTAGCTAGGCACATTTCCGGAAAATGTCGCAAGAAGGTAACTTGTTCAGCTCAACGAGCTCTTTCATTTGAGTAAAATATCGACCACATTCGCAGCAATCCGAAATCGAAGTAAGAATCCGGGGAATATCGAACTGCTCGCACTTCCGGGAGCACTTTAGGTCACCCCCATGTCACACTGAAAATTTCAGCCGGATCGGTCCAGCCAATCAAGAGTTAGAGGGGGCACATACTGCAAGAAATAATAACGGACATACCCAACACAAAGGGTTGCCTTTTTGTAAAAAAGTGGCAACCAAATAAAGGTAAAATAAGGATGCTAGCTAAACTGTCATATACAAATGCCATAATGTGTTATGACGAAGTTGGAAATCAAGAAATAAGATGATTCTGGCACAAATCCACCTCCCAGGTTTTGCTGCTATCTGAGTAATTTTGAGCATATCATAAATTATTGCAACGGAATTATGAGAATGTTGCAGAAAAAGGAGTCTCCAGACTATTCTTGATTGATAGGATAATCAGCTAGACTCACGCATTTCACCATCTCATAGTACTACTATGTAGTTAATTTTGTTAGAATGATCTACTTTTATTAGTCCAAGATTGTCTTATCCCTTCTGCTCTAGCTAAAGATAAGCTTCTGAAATCTATATAATACTCATAATCTATAAACTAAACCCCTTGGATCAAATTTACGCAAGAAATTTTCAATCAATTCCCTTGTCTGGCTGTCAATAAATGGTAGGTATCAATAATTGATAAAAGCTATAAACTCAAGATTACGTTTTAAGGAAAATGTGGACGGAGGTGTCAAACTAAGGCAGTAAGCAAAATTAAGGCTGATTGTTTCCTCAGCTATTTTGAGATCTTTGATTAACTGTTTTCAAGTTTGTCCAAAGCTATCTATTTTCCGCTCTAATGATTTCTGCAGACTGTAGATTTGTTAAACCGTTTAGATTTGACGACTGACGACTGTACTGTACTAATAATCTTTTTGTCGGAACAGTATGTTAAAGTAAAACTAACTGAACGTCGGTTCATTTACCGACGACTTAGGTACTTATTTTATTGCCATTAACGACAGTTTGTTTGTAGTAAAAAATCACACGCAGAAATGTTTTCGATAGCCAAAAACTAAGGCGTCACTTTGATTTTAGCTGAAGTGTCTCATGTCTGTTTGTTTCTACCATTTGTATGAATGATGACAATTTAAAAAATAGTTCAAAGCTGAATCGGTTCTTAATGAATACTTTGGGACCGGCGCCTTGAACTTAACTTAGCAGCTGAAGCCTTTCAATTTGATGAAGTTTTTGATATATATTTTGTTTGATTCCTAATTTTTTATGATAAATGCGTATTTAAAGTATCAGAAAGAACCAAGAATTCTGCTGCTAGCTGAACTGATTGCCTTAAGTTCTTATAAATGTAAACTTTAGCTAAATGGTTTTTACTCGTTTCATAAAGTGACCATGAAACCAATATTTCTGATTATATATACCTATAAGTTGTTTTTGCTACAAACGTGCAGACATTTACACTGTAGGTAACTTTCTTTACACCTCATACAGTGAAAATTCAATAGGTTATTGCTTGTTTTCATTGCTTATAATAATCAGAGATCTTACTTTATCAGCTGAGCTCAAGCCTAATATCTGATGAGTTGAATACCAAATATTATGGGCCCAGCTCCAGTACCATATAGAGCAATGCACCAAAGATTCAGAATGCACGCTTTCTTACTTAAAAAATTACAGAATAACCTTTCAAGTAGTTTGGAAACTAGAACACCATTATTAAAATTTTAGTTGTTAGCTTGTTGCCATCCTTTTATGCCTACAATTTAACATCCTTTATATAATTAAACTGTGTTTAAGGCAGACTTTAACCTGGAAACATGCCACAGCTATTAAGTTTATCCTCCATTTTTTCCTTGGGCTTAGTGGTCCTGCTGTCCATCGTTAATTCTGCCTTATGTGAACCAGTGGCACCAAATTCTGATCCCTGCGAACTTGAAACAAAGAGTCAGGAATTAGAGGAGCTTTGTGCAATTCGAGATTCTGCTCTTCTCTTATTGGACGAAACTGAAGATAAAATTGCTGTTCTTGGTAAGATAGTAACAGTTTTATGTAGCCGGTTTATAATTGTAATGATTAAGCTAACTTATTGACTCTGAGTCTTTTGTTTTTGAAGCAGAAAATAGCTTGCCTAATGCTACATAGCTCAGCTAGCCCGGTTTTCGTGTTCGTGATTTAATGGTTAATTTAATTTAATGTTAAATTTGATGATTAAATATCTTGATATTAAGTATTCTTGATTTTAATCTAGTTATCATTACTTATTTTAAAATTTTTTAAATGATATTCAAGTTTGACAAGTAGCACAAATGGACAATAGTGGTAAAAGTTATTAACTTTTTAATTAATTGCTTTGGTTTTTATGTTTCAGTTTCCGGGGACAAGTCCGACCTTTGTAAGTTATTGTAGTTTATTTATACTTGTTCTCTGCAACCACCTCTACAGCAGACGAAGCCCTTTACATTACAGATGACCACAACCACGAATTATTAAAAAATAATAGGTTGCTTAAGGGGTGGTCTATTCCTTCTACTTTCTCCTATATCGCTGATTTCAGCATATGATATTGTCCAAACGTCACATTTTAAAGAGTTTGTAAAATGTCTTACGGCTGTTAAGAAATTTCATCTTAAAGTGCCTTAGATATCCGCACTTATTACATAGGAAATGGTACATGGGAAATCAAAAGTTTCAATTTTTTGGACAGTGGCAAAAATCTCGAAACTGGGCTCTAGATTACAGAGGCCTGGACAAGTACTATGACTATTGGAATTATAATTTTTAGTCTTAAAATTTTTTAACCAATTTTTGAAGATATGCCTTGTCAAGGCCATTCAAATATTTAAAAAAGAACGACAGTTGGCATCTATTTGGTCTAGTACTCTACCACAGGAGTGACTGACTACCCCACCTCCAAGTTGGCATTTAACCTACCTCGTTGCGCTAATTATAAGAAGATAAAGCTAGATATTTTCACTGAATTGATTTCTACAACCGTATGTTTTCTTATAGTGAAATAATCTGTATCAAATGGACTATCTAATCTTATTTTCGAAGTACAAACTTCGTCGATTGAATTCAGAGCAATGTCTTTGGATTTTCAAGATTTTGTTGTTTTCGGAAAATGTTTGTTATTTTAGCTCTTGAAAAACGCAAAAACGAGTTCATGCGCTATGGTAAAAGAAAGAACGAATTTATGCGCTATGGCAAACGAAAGAACGAATTCATGCGATACGGGAAAAGGAAAAATGAATTCATGAGATACGGAAAGAGGAAAAATGAATTCATGCGCTATGGGAAAAGGAAGAACGAATTCATGCGTTATGGAAAGCGCAAGAATGAATTCATGCGCTATGGAAGATCCGTTTAAATATAACTCACACATTTTGTTGGCTAATTTGGTACCAAATCCATTAGGACAGGACTTCAACCGAAAACAATGTCTGACATTCCCTTACAATTTAACTTGCATGGGAACTTGTAATGTGAATAAGTTGTGTTTAAAATCCGTAGCTTATTTGTACCATAAATTTATCATATCGGATCTAAGAACTGGGTTACAGTAAATTAAGTTATCTAGACAAAAGTTTGCAATTTGCATCATTAATTCCAAATTGCAAAAGCCAGGTTTTCTTCAATAGGTATGAAGACAAGACATATGAAATCTGTACTCCCAAAAGCAAATATATGTTGCACGAGACGAATTTTTGCAGCCTTGTCCGGTCAGTGAAAAATATTTGTAGGCCCACCCGGCCTGGCTCGTAAAAAGTTTGGGTCTGCCTTCTGCCCGTTCCGGCCCGCTAATTTTAGGTAGGTCCAAAAATGCATAAACATTTATCCTACCTTTTCTGTTTTATTTGTTTACACAATTTAGCTAATGTTGTAAATAATAGGACAAAAACGACCGATAAATAGATAGATTTGACATTATATATAACAAGACTACCACTTCTGAAATAAAAATAATTCTTTGAATAGTTTTTTGAGCATTCTTGAATATTCTTAATTCTTATAACAAAGAGATAGTGGTAAAGCTGAATGACTCGATTTGTTTCTCTCTCTTGGTCCACTACGTTTGTTTGACCGATGTATATACTACAAAGCGATAACGCCTGACCTTCTTAGCTCAGATTTTATTGCCAGGTGTTGACTACTTCTTCTCTCATTTGCAAAGCAACTATCCCAGTAGTCAAGGAAGACTACGACCCGAGCCGAGCAGATGCAGTAGTAATATCAGCAGATTGCCAGATGCAAACAAAGGCCTCAAAGATTGAACGGATTAGATTAAGATTAATCCGCATTAAAGAAATAGCACCTCAGATTAAACGGATTAAGATTTAATCTAGCGATTTAATAAACTAGTTATACGGATTAAATTTAATCCTATTTCTTTAATACACCTAATTTTAATCTAATCCTGTTTCTTTATTCACACTTCGGATTAAAAAATCAAGGAGTTAATTTTAATCCGACCTGCTTAATCGCTGTTTCTTTAAAGATTAAACTTAATCTGTTTAATCCGCCGCACTAGTTTTTAATCGTCGTGCAAGTATACGTGGGCCCTATTTCTTTAAAGATTAAAATGGTCAGATTAAACAGATTAAAAACCAGCAGGATTAAAACTTTTAATCTCCATTTCTTTATTGCAGGATTAAACGGATTAAACAGATTAAAATTATCTCTTTTAATCCTGCCGTTTTAACTCGCAGATTAAAACAGTTAATTTTAATCTGTTTAATCCGTTTAATCCTGCAATAAAGAAATAGAGATTAAAAGTTTTAATCCTGCTGGTTTTTAATCCGTGGGTTAAAATTAATCCAAACGCTACTCCTGGTGTTTTCCCGTTACACAAACCGTCCCGTTACACAAACCAACAGTACCGTTACACAAACCAAGTGCCGTTACACAAACCAAAAGTGCCGTTACACAAACCAGTAGTGCCGTTACACAAACCATTAACCTGTGTTGTTTTAGCGCTCTATCTACACAAATTTTAAGTTTATGCTGAAATATCAGCAACCAAATGTAATATTACATAATTATGCGCAATCTTCAAAGAAGCTGAAGTGGCTTTAATTTCATGCAAAACGCAACTGAACCGACCGTAACTAATCATATCTGGGATTTTGTGTACTGTGCGGGGACCACGATATAAATTTGACCTTTTCACGGCCCATTGCACTCAATTAAGACAAGTTCAATTCGAGTTTCTTTGAACAGTCTTACAGAAAAGGTCAACATTAGGTCAAACAAATGTACTTCAATTTTGGTCTCCACAGAATTCGAACCGTTACCGTAAGAGGTAGAATGTCCGACTTACTCTAGCAATTAAGAAATTACTTTCACTTAATAATATCCAGTTGCAATTTGTTGAAATACCTAAGCTCAAGAAAACGGTTTGATAATTCGGATCAATTGAAATTTATCCCCGCCAGAATTAAAACCTGTCTAAAAGGACCAATTCATTGTCAGACAAAAATAAATACGTACTATATTATTGTTAGCTCAGTATAAGCTAAAGTTGTAAGCTTAAAATGCTACCCCTATAAGCAAGTTTTTAGCACAATCAAGGACAAAAATGGATCTTTTCCCAGTTAAACTATCCCCCGAAACTAGTTGGGGGGGGGATAAAGTTCAATTGATCCGACAATTCTGAGTGTTCACCCATAAATATTCTGTTACTAGTGCTATGCTAAATATTAAAAGTATTTCGGCTTTCGAAAGTTGCTTAATTCTTCAGCTGTAACATCTCAAACTTTGAAATTGGCAGAAATTTGCGAAGTGACCGTGCGCCGTTTTCGATTTAATAAAATTGGCAGCTTCTAGCCTACCTCAGCTTTTTACCGGTTATTAAGCTCTAATAGGGGTAACCTGTCGCTAAGGAACGTTTGGAATTCTGTGGGGACCAAAATTGAAGTACATTTGTTTGACCTAAGATTGACCTTTTCTGTAAGGCAGTCCAAAGAAACTCTAATCTGAATTGTCTTAATTGAGCGCAATGGGCCGTGAAAAGGTCAAATTTATATCGTGGTCCCCACACCGTACACAAAAGCCTTATATCTGTTTCATTTAGTAGTGGATTCAAATAAAGTCGTATGTCTTTACGGTTGTTGAGGAATTTCACCTCAAGGCTCACGTCCAAATGACGTCTTTAAAATATGAGTTTTAAAAGTTATCATATTTTCCGGTGCCAAAAAACTCCCGACAAACTTCATTGAATCTGGGCAATAAATTATTTTTAATAAATCAAATTATTGCTCGAATTTAAAGTGTGTCAATGTGGAATTATAATTTTAATTGAGGCCTAAGTTTCTTGATTAGCTTTAAATATTTATAATTGACTTTGCTTACAGTTAAATGTTTTGAAAGTAAGAAAATTCTACTTATCATTGTTTAAAATAATTGTTACTTCCTAGTATTTAGAGGTATATATGAGGTTTGTGTAACGGGAAAGACGGTTTGTGTAACGAGACTGAAGGTTTGTGTAACGGCACTAAAGTTTGTGTATCGGAACCTCTCGGTTTGTGTAACGGCACCACACCCTATTTCTTTATTGCTGGGATTTAATTAACTGGGTGCAGTTCTTACAACTTGCACGATCTGAAAGCGCAAAACTTGCACGATTCAGCTTAGCTTTGGCGTAGGTATGCTTTCAATACAGGATGTCGACCGTCGATTGGATCCGTTGCTAAAATTCACTTCTTATCCGATTCGCCAATTGGCCGCTGATTAGATCCAATTCAGCCCAGATCGGGGCGGTCCGATCAGGCCATAACTTTAACTTTTAAATGTAATAATTAATTTAAGGTGGTTCCATCATGATAACGTTTATGGTTACGGATTCTGCTCAGTTTTACATAAAATTTGGATCTTTTCAGGATAACCCACCCCAGACCCAGATTCCGCAAAACTTGATCAAATGAGCTGAAATTTGGTATGGGTATGTTTTCGACCACGCTGAGTTCAAATATCGCAAAATTTTTCGATTTCGCGAAATTAGATTTTTTTCGATTCGTAAGGGGCGACCAAGGGGACCCCAAAAATTTTTTGTCTTCAATTTTGCTGAAAAGTTGTATTCAGGGGTTTTCGAGGTCGCAGAACAAGAATCTGAAATCCGTTTTTCGCTTCCGCTTTTCGTTAGCTCAATATAAGCTAAAGTTCTAAGCTTAACATGTAAGCTTATATTGAGCCAACGAAAAGCTGAATCGAAAAAAGGATTTCAGATTCGTGTTCTGCGACCTCGAAAACCCCTGAATACAACTTTTCAGCAAAATCGAAGACAAAAAAATTTCTCGGGTCCCCTTGGTACGAATACGTACGTACTCTTGGTCCCCTTACGAATCGAAAAAAAATCGAATTTCGCGCAATCGAAAAAGTTTGCGATATTTGAACTCAGCGTGGTCGAAAACATACCCATACCAAATTTCAGCTCAGTTGATCAAGTTATGCGGAATCTGGGCCTGGGGTGGGTTATCCTGAGAAGATCCTAAAATTTTGTCACACATGCACATCGAGATTAAATTTTGAGTAATTTCGTTCAGTATTTAACGAGTAACGAGGTATTAATTGTAAACAATTTGAAATTGGGTGAAAACGAGGGTGCCGCAGCAAAAACAGACAATTTACACCTGAGCGTCCCTGACTGTGGAGCTTCATTCGGTTGTACATGTTTTATAACTGATGTAACAAAGAATTCCGGGCATGTGTGTATAGTGGCTCGCCTGTATAGTGTTTAATAGGGAAAATCCATCTTAGAGTTTTATTTAGTGATTTTAAAGGAGTAGCACCGTCGTTGGAAATCCTTGACCCCAATAAACATTTAACAGCCGATAAATTGAATTTTACGCTTTTCCGGACTATGGTCCAACTAGCAAAAATGTCACCCACAATGAGAGCTTTCGATCGATATCAAATTTATCGGGTTACGAAAAATAGGAAAAAATTGCTATTTTTTCAGTTTCGGCTGTTTGGCCCACATATTTGACCATAACAATCTACTGGGTGGATGTATTTAGCTGCAACCCTCTACCCAAAATTGGCCCAAAATTTAGATACGTATAATGTGCAAGCAGGTATTCTGACATTTTGCGGGTGTTTGTTGCCTTTAACCTTATTTTCAAAAAACACAAATTTTCTGAACTTTGTTAAAAATTCGCATGTCTGCCCCAGAGAAATCTTGAAGCGGGCAGAGTTAACCAGGATCCTTTGGTATCATTCGAATTGACTTGTCAGAAGCTGTGATTTGTAGGAATTAGAATTTTCAATTAGACCTCCCAGTTTTCAAACTATTTCATCAAAATTGCTGACCCCTATTTTCAGCGTTGCAAAACACTTGAATTTGGCTGTTCTCAAACTGCAAAAATTATTTAGCAGCAATAGCAGTCCAATGGTAACAAGCGACATTAGCTTTGGCCTTTTTCGAAAATAACCATTGTTGGTCAATTCATTATTCTTTCGGACACACTAGTCAGAAATGCAGCAAAATACGCTTAATTTCTTTTCTTCAATTAAAGGCAGCGTTCTCGCTAACATGTAGAGATGAGCATTTTGGTCCGTCGGCCCGGCCCTGCCCGGCCCGTCCCGCGGGCCGGGCCGGGCCGGGCCGACCTCCATTGGTTAGCTCCAATTTTTTAACTGCGGGCCGGAGCGGGCCGAAACGGGCCGGATCAACTCTAAAAAATGATGTAAAATCACTAAAATTAGTTACACATTTACTGATTCTGGTTATTTTATGGCAAAATTTCACATTTCATAGCACAATTTAGCCTCTCCATCTTGAATTGACGCCTTTGAAATAATATTGTTAAAATTTTGGAATTTTTCCTTTGGCGGGCCGGGCCGGGCCGAATTTTGGAACGAGCCGGGCCGGGCCGAAAATTTTTGCCAGCGGGCCGGGCCGGGCCGAGCAACATTTTGGAGCGGGCCGGGCCGGGCCGAAAAAATCCGGCCCGTGCTCATCTCTACTAACATGTTAAAAAACGATAGGAAAGTTTATAAAAATGATTTATTTTTGTATTTTTAGCAAAATTAGAACAGAAATTTTAAAGTTTTTTAAAAATAAGAAAGCTCAATATTCAATTTAAATATCCAATGAAAATGCAGTAAGTGTGATTACGGTAATAATAGCGCCGTCTAGATACGCAGTTGCTGAATGTAAAGGCTACATTTCGCTGTTTTTGTTTTTAATCCGTTTAACCTCGGTAGCAACACGGGGATTAAAAATCAGTTCAAAAGTAGCCAGCAGGATTAAACGGATTAAAATTAATCTTTAAAGAAATAGAAATTATGGCGGTCGGATTAAAATTAACTCTCTCATTTTTAATCCTGCTAACTAATAAAGAAATAGGGTTGGATTAAAAATTTTAATCCTGCATGATTAAAGAAATAGGATTAAAGGTCGGATTAAAAGTAGCTCGTTTAGCTCGTTTAGCTCGTTTCACTCTCCGGATTAAAATTTAATCAGTTTAATCCTGCTAGCTATTTCTTTAATGTGGATTAATTTTAATCTAATCCTTTTAATCTTTAAAGAAATAGACCCGTGGATTAAACGGCTTAAAAGTTGGCGGACTACTATTTTTAATCGCGGTTTCTTTAATGGAGGATTAAATGGATTAAAATCAACTTGTTTAATCTGCGGATTAGAAATGGTCGGATTAAACGATTTCATTTTAATCCGATTAATCCAGCATTAAAGAAATAGTAATAAAAATTTTAGTCCGGCTGACTGTTAATCCATTTAATCCGACCATTTTAATCTTAAAGAAATAGACCCAAAGAATAGAACCCTTTGAGAATAGAATGTTCAAATCTCCGATAAAACCGAGAATAGCTCTGTTGAGTAGGATTAGCACTCCCTGCACACCTAAAATGTTGCGACTAATGTAAAGTTGTAGACACAACGTTTCTGCTCGCTGCTGAGGCACTGAGCATACGAAAGTCAGCATAGTTTGATACATTAATTTTACATCGAGAGTTGAAAATTTCCCCATTAAAGAAGAATAGTAAATTGCTAGGCTCCTCTTCTTCTTCTTCTTTGCATTGCGTAACGGTGCTCCGCCAGAATACGTAAATGTTTCCAACAACAAAACATATTCCTCCTCGTTTGGTCACCAATCCGTAGAATCGTAGATGGTAATCGTAAAAATTTAAAGATGTATAATCTGGAAAAAGAAAGGGTGCTGATTAAAAAGTCGACGGTGGTATGACAATAATTGGATTAGTGACTGACAAGACAATAATAATAATTGGCAAAAAGTAAACTCGATTGCCTAAGGACATTGACTTAGACCTCAAAGAGCGTTGCTTAGAGTGGACAGGCGATCAATCTGTTTTCATTTGCGAACAGAAAAACCGAAAAATTAGGATTTCGCAAAACTGAAAAATTTCACGTCAGCGAGTTCGAAAGCCAGTATGAGTAGGGTGGGGCCGGTTCCATTGGAACCGGTTAGAACCGGAACCGGAACCGGAAAGATTTTCAGAACCGGAACCGGAAAGATTTTCAGAACCGGAACTGGTAGGATTTGGAACCGGCCGGTTCCACGTTTAAAAATTGGACTTGAACTAATTATTTTTCAAAAATTTAAAGTTTGCACAAGCTGGATTTTGTAATTTCGATTCACAGAGTTGCCATTCATGTTGTCTTTTTTAGCTAGTGACTAAAGTTCACACTAAAAAATCCAGTTTCAGCTGAAACTGAACAAATTTATACTTTAAAAGGGAATTATAGCAATGAAACTGATATGTAAATTCCAGCAAACAAAAATTGAAAATAAAGATACAATTACTGGAATTGAAACTGAAGCTGAAACTGTAGTAAATTTGAAGCCCAAACTAAATGCAACCGTTTCAACTCCCCGTGAAGGTGAAACAAACATCCAGCTTCCCTTTTCAGGAGACTGAGATGTGTTTCGGCTCTGATTGAAGCTGAGGGTTGGTTGAGGTTGGTACAAGATAAATTTCCAAAGGTCTATCTGATTTAAAATTGGTGACATTATCTCGTCTGCTTTGGTATTAAAAATTAAATCATGATATGCTTGAAAAATCAAGTCTTGTTTTATTTTCAAGGAAAAGTATCGAAGTCTTTCTTCTGAAATTTCGAAATTTTTGTTTTCATGCTTTTCCTTATTCAAATTTTGTTAAGTTTGTGTATTGCAAAATGTAATTTTGTAAGTCACTAAATTAATTTTAACGAATTCTTAAATTATTGTATTCTAAGATTTGAGTTGGTATTTGGAGAATAGCGGGCATTTTCGTTCGGACGTGAGTGTAGGTTGAATGAAACATTCGGAAGCGCCGAATGAAGACATTAACAAGCTTACATATTTGAAGATTAACCTTATTAATGAGAAGGTTCGAGCCCGTTGGGATGCAGTCGGAAAATAGCTACCTTTGGAGTATATCTTGTCAAACATTGGTAAATAAAAGGTGGTGTTTTCAGCATGCAACAATATGATAGAGGAAACGAACTTCTATAGGAGTGGAAAAGCTTGAAAGTTTCTAGTTACTTTCTTATCTTTAAGCTAAATTCGTCGGATACTGAGAGCAAAGTCGATTAAAGGTCAGATAGAACGAACTGCCTGCAGCATTAGTCTGTTTGCTATTTTGCGTAGCAAACAGCTGTACATATATTTTTCTTCGTTACTTATAACTTTAGGATACGAGTATATTCCTCCTTCCGAAATGGCATTCCTTCAACTTTTAATTATTTTAACCGCATTTAAAGTTTGCAGAAACTATTTACATGAAAGAAATAGAAACTGGTCCAAGAAATAAAAAACTTCATTTCCAGTATATGCCTTAGTTCTGAGCACGTTTTGCTGAACTGTTTTGCTATTTTCAAGATTCTGTTCAAAAGGCGCTGTCTCTTTCCCAGTATTATCGCGTATTATCCCAGTATTATTGAAACAGTAGTTAGCCCGACAACAGTAAAGATAAAAGTAAACTTTTTATGTATGCTGTGCATTTAGTAACAGATTATCTAATGAAGCGAATTCAATGTGATCCAAAAACATTATTTCAGAAATTACAAAAAACTTCAAACCAATTGTTTGTTATCGTTTATTATCGTTTTATTGCAATCATTTTGCAGTTGCTTTGATATTTGGAGTGTATAAGCCTTGCAGGAGACTTGCACCAAATGTTATATAATGGAAAACTTGTAACTACAAATTTTGTATATACTTGGAACCGGGAGCCGGAAGCTAGAACCGGAACCGGAACCGGAACCACTACCCTAGAACCGGAACCGGACCGGTTTTGAAAATTGGAACTGGCTCCACCTCTAAGTATGAGTAAGCCTGCCAAATTTAAAATCTATTGATCAAGCTTAAACACTTTGAGCACTGTCGGATCAAATAACACAGATTACACGTCAAGGCTGAGGTATATAAATAACATATAAGCTGCAGAATATGGGTGTTGATTCGTTCGCAACCACAAGCAAAAATCAATCCCACGTGTTCTTCGCTGGATTTATGAAATCGCTAAGATTAACATGAACCGGACCAGGAGGAAACTAAACAGATTAAGCAGATAAAACTGAATAATGAAGTGACTTGTGAGGCGCCAATAAAAGAATATATATTTGCATACAGGGTTTAATTTGTAGAGTTGTCCCCGGGCCGTGTAGCGGACTTCGGGACCTGGGCCGGGCCCGAGCTGGGCCGGCCTGGTTTAGGCCCGGGCACGGAAAATTTTGTGTTGAGCTTTGATTAGGCTCCGGGCCTGGGCCGGCTGATAATTTAGACCCGGGCCCGGGCCCAGCCCGTTCAATTTCTTATCGGAACAACCCTATTAATTTGTACCTGCCGCAGCAGAGAGCATTAATACAGGATATAGGAACTAATGGACTTTTCTGTTATTGCAAAAGGTTTTGAATTCCAGTTTAAACAAAATTTTGGACATTAATTGTAACAACGACTGCACAACGACACGGCGATATGCAGCGAATTGCAAAAGATTGCATTCGTTACATATTGTCGATTGCCGTTTCTGCAATAAGTATGGACTTAATAAAACCATCAAAAAGCTCTTTTCCAACGTTTCTGTTTAAAATAACTCAGTAAGTTACCTGCCACTTTTTTAATGGTGGCTAAAACAGCTCTTCTTCGTCCATCTCTTTTGTTTTCAAGCTGCAACCGAGGAAAGCCCATAGCCCAGGCTCAATATTATCTTATTATCATCGGCGATTTTTTGTATTTTCACTTTCGCGACACTGCTCACTCACTGTACTCAGAGATTCATTCATCAGAATGGTGTCAAATATCACGTGCTACAACAGTGACACACTGTGTTAAAAATATTTCTACTTTTGTCGCATGCCCCTAGTCAACACGATTGACGCGTTAGATTTGTCATTAGGCTTGGCAACTGTAATAGGACATCAACCTGTAGAGACACTTCCGTAAGTGCGACAAACGACATGCCGCAACTTTCACTCAATATGTCACATTCACCTGGGACACAGAGATTGCCGCAGAGATGAAACCATGTCACCGGGCTAGTTCGGGTCACCTCACCATATGGACCTAATCTGAGCTTTGACCCAGTCTGGACCCGGCATTTGAAGTTGGAGAAATGTTTTCCTATTAAAGCATAGTTTTTCGAATTTTGACCTATTTTTACCACCTTTTTCACCAATTTTTAACTTCAATGACTACTCAAAAACTAGTTATAGAAATACATATAAACCTTATTTATCCATTTTTCGGGTCTTTCCTATTATTCCCCCCATAGCTTCGTAGAAGTACTGAAGATGCACAATTTGACGGATTGAGTTGAAATTTGGTAGGGGTAGGTTTTCGGACCTGCTGATTTCAAAAAGGCAAAAAATTTAAAAATTTTAAAAAATTTTTAAAAATTTTAAAATTCTAGTTTGGTAAGGGGGGACCAAGGGGACCCGAAAAATTTTTTGAAAAACTTTTTGCTGAAAACTTGCTTACAGGGGTTTTCTGGGACGCTGATCAGGAATCTGAAGTCAGTTTTTCGACTAAGCTTTTCGTTAGCTCAGGATAAGCTTACATCGTAAGCTTAAAACGTTAGCTTATATTAAGCTAACGAAAAGCTGAATCGAAAAACTGACTGCAGATTCGTGATCAGCGTCCCAGAAAACCCCTGTAAGCAAGTTTTCAGCAAAAATTTTTTCAAAAAATTTTTCGGATCCCCTTACCAAACTTCAAATTTTAAAATTTTTAAAAATTTTTTTAAATTTTTAAAATTTTTGCATTTTTGAAATCAGCAGGTCCGAAAACCTACCTCCACCAAATTTCAACTCAATCGGTCAAAGTGTGCATCTTCAGTACTTCTACGAAGCTGTGGGGGGGATAATGGGAAAGACCCCATTTTTCTATAATGCTGGTCGCTGTAGTGTCCTAATAATATTTTAATTCCTGTCAAGCTTGGACCTGGTTTTTGAAGCTACTATTGCGTTGAATTTTAATCAGAAAAGTCAAAATCAAGACTTGGCCCAATGTCCAACACCTTTATTTTGAAATCTAAAAAATTTTCTACACTCCTCCTAATTCAGCTGATTCTTCACCACTCTAAGGTCAGACTTCCGGTTGAGCAGGAAAATTTAACCAAACAACCTTCGCAGTTTCTGCTTTTTGATATTCATTTTTTCTAATAGTTTTAGCTTTAGGTTAGGGATTCGTGGGTTTTGGTTTTCTTTTATTTATCCTGTTGTCTGAATTCCAGTCAGAACCTAATCAAAATCAGACGATGTGCTGACTTTGGTAACCTATTTCGTTCTATAACAGGTTAATCAAGTTGCAATTTAGTTGAATTCCCGTCGAGTGCCCAATCAACTTTATACTCTAGACGACAAAAAGCTAGAAAACGATCAAGGAACAGTCCCGCACCCCACCCCAGATACACATTCTATAGTTTTCCAAACATTAAACCAGAAATTTCAAAAACACCGGGTCACCGGGTCATCGGGGCACCGAGTCAGTAAATAGTGGGCTCGGTTTCATCTCCTGAGCCGGCAGTCTTTCACTCAATAACATATCTCAATATTCACCAGATCAGCTGACTATAGGGTTGCGCCGGGGCCGTGTAACGGGGCCGGGGCCCGGGCCGGGCCGGGGCCGGGCCGGCCCCGTTTCGGCCCGGCCCCGCAAATTTTTTTAACGGCCCGGCCCCGGCCCGGCCCCGTTGACTTTGGGGCCCGGGCCCGTTACACGGCCCCAGCGGCCCCGTGGGCCCCGACGGCCCCGTAAGCCCCGGCGGCCCCGTGGGCCCCGTCGGCCCCGTGGGCCCCGTCGGGCCGTCAGGACGTATATAACACACTTTATTATATATTTTCTGCTGTGCATATGGCTATTTCTTGGCGTATGTAGTAGTGATATTTCAGGCAGCCTTTTTATTTCAGTTTCAGGCGGCTGCTCGTCGGAATTTCAGATTCAAATTCAGTTTCAGGACTAATTTTATCTGATTTTTAGTTTCCGTTTCAGATCTCATTTTATTTGATTTTCAGTTTCAGACGGTTGCTCATAGGAACTTCAAATTCAGATTCAGTTTCAGGTCTCGTCCAAATAAATTTCAGTTTCAGTTTCAGTTTTAGGTGCTGAAACTGAAATTCGTACTGACTGAAATATTTTCAGTTCCAGTTTCAGATGCTGAAACATCACTAGTATATGTAGCACAGCACACAATTCTCTGTAACGTGACGTTGTGCCAGCCACAGACGCGGACGCGGGACGAAATTTTTCTTCCCGCCCCTCCGGCACCGAACTAAATTTGCTTGTTCCGTCCCGGGGATCTCGTAGTCCCGCAAATTTGATATATCCTATCCCGCAAAGTCCCGCATCATTTTGTAATTATCTAATTAATTAAAATTAATAATAATTCAGTAATTCCTGTAAACTTTCGAAATATATTATATATTTTAAAAAACTTTCTGTTTTACAATGCTTCACGTTCCCTATTTTCTGCTAGTTATTTTGAATGTATAATTAGATATTTAAATAAATTACTATTATTGCTAAATAAATTAATTTAAATAATATATAATAATATATACTATATTAAATTTATACTTAGAGATATTCCAGTTTTTTGATCGAACCAGAAGCTTTTTGTTTTTATTTCAGCAAGGTTTGCTTAGAAAAGTTGATAGGTAGGAAAGTTAAAGTTCGTCTCTGATCTATTTAGAAAACTAATCTCAATTCCGTTTGTTGATATTTCGTTAGTTTCACTAGTCCAATAGGAGTTAATGTCGCAAGATAATTTTGTATTGTAAAGAAATCAAAGCATATACTGCAAACTTATTTTGAACTATTGACAAGTTAAAATTAGAAAACCAATTTTAGATTATTATTTTGCGCGAAACGATCGCGAAATGATTGTCTTGTCAGTAGTTATTTCTTTTGATATCGAACTGAAATTATTTTTTAAATACCTAAGTAAAGGTTTTTGATTTCTTAGCAGGCGCTAGTCTTCCCTTCCCTTAGCATACAAAATAACAAAGTAGGTACAGTATTTGGTTCAGCAATACAACCTACGTTCTTCCTACTTCATTCCAAATTAATGGAAAAGCCAAACATTTATTGTAATTTCATGATTCGCCTGTCAAACGCTAACTACTTAATTCCCTAATGCACCTAGCTCCTAAGCAACACTGGTGCTCAAAACTCCGCAACCGCTTAGATTGCTGACAGGCAGTGTAGGCTGTCAGTTCTGCTGCCTAAATATTGTATAAACCTAATTTACATAATTTGAGCACAAAAATCTTGCCTAAGCTGTGCTGAACTGCTGAAGATAGGACTTCTGAATAGAGAAATGACTCACAATGTACTAAACATAGGATCCGAATGAAGCATAGAGACTGCCAGTATGAGGTATATTGCCAATACTCTTGCAAAGTGGTAAGCAAAAAACTGTTAAATGGAGTCTGGGGACGCTGGGGCCGTCGGGGCCGTCGGGGCCGCCGGGGCCGTGTAACAGGGCCGGGGCCGGGGCCGGGGCCGTGTAACGGGGCCGGGGCTTGGGGCCGGGCCCGGGCCGGGCCGGCCCCGGCCCCGGCCCGGCCCCGGCCCCGTAATTTCGCTAACGGCGCAACCCTAGCTGACTATGACACGCTGGACGTTCCTTCCCCCATTAGCTTTACTAAAATCACTCATCTACATAGTTTATTGAAAAACACCTGAACGGTAATTCAACAAATTCATAATTTACCTATGCAGAGATTTGGCTTAATTGGCTAGCTTACATTGCGTTGTGTCTATAATTTACCAGATTGAGAAAATGGGCTTTCTCGAAGGATATTTAAGAAAGAACCTATTCATGGACTGTTCTAAACACACTTCACCATTTCTTGCAACGGTTGGTGTCGGAGAATATTAATTCGACAGTGAGTGGATCTTTCTCTTGAATAACGTTTCGGTTGTTATGGATTTTGTTCCAAAATCAACTATTTCAATCGGTCATCCTACCACCTTTGTACGAGATATGTCACTTATCTGGAACGAAGCCAATGCCTTCAAGCAGTCTGCAGTCTTAATCAAAATTGCTTAACGAATTTTAGAGGGGGAACTTTCCTAAAATGTGTATAAATATAAATCAAATCAGAATTTTGTGTTCTGTTTATTGTAGTCTATGTGGTTGGCTACATTATGTGATGGTATCGCTTTGTGTAAATTTGACCCTATAGGCTCAAAATTTTTTCAAAATTACTGCCAAATCTTGCGGACAATCTTGGTTTATTTATACTCGATCGATGCACTGTGCCTCATTGCACATTTTATCAATGCCTATCGACTGGACTTCGTTGCTCTTCTAAACTAGAGATTTGGCCGAAAAACCACTTTTTTGTTTTGAACATCGATTTTTCAAAAATTACCCAATGGATTCGCATGATTTTTGGCAGGATGTAAATGTTCACTATTGCGGTGAGACATTTTTCTTGGTTTGAGCTAAAACATCTTCAGTTGCGGGGGCTGAATGAAAAGTTGCGAAATTTCGTGTCACAACACATTTGCCGGAATTTCTGGAGTATTGAGACATGTTGAGCCAAAACCAAAAAATGTCCCTCGGCTCGGCCCACATGTCCTTCATATGATGGCACAAGAAGAAATTTTGGCCGATTCTGCAGTTTTGAGAAAGCGATGTTCAAATATTTTTGGTATATATTCTGCCTGTCAGATGCCAGTATGTCAGAAAATTTCAACTAGTTTTGGCTAATTTTGCTATTTTCATAAACTCCTGTGAGTGTACAGATTATAAGTTTTAAAACGATGCATAAAGCTCCCAAACTCACAAAATTGCGAAAGTTACAGTTTCAAAAAATCACCACAAAAGCACTCCGCAAAAGGATACCAGCACTTTAAGCTTACAACTTTAGTTTTTCTGAGCAATCAAAACTCTGAACCACAGAGACTTCAGAATTGGTTCTGAGAAACCAGAAAACCTCGATAGTACATTAACAACTTTTCAGTGAAATCAGGATGAAAAATCACCTCTCAAATAAATACACCCTCTTCCATTTAATCAAGAAATCCGAAATCAAGAAATCGCAATGGTTGTTATTTAAAAGCTCACCATTATCACAAGCAAAACCATTCAGATTTTAACCCGATTCTAATTGTTGAAGTTTAAAAATTTTGTAGATACAGCAATCAACGGGGAAACCCCTAAGGTGACTTGTAACTATGTCAGCTAATAACAATCAAGTTGTACTTAGATCTGCAAGATCAATTTTATGCCCTTGTAAAATTAAAAGTTTTCAAACTTGAAACATTCTGGATCTGGATGTGATTATTTCACAACTAGTTCATAACTCAGCGTCGACGAAATCTTTGCTCACAACTCGTTTTACAAATATTTGTTATCTTTAAGGTCAGCTCCGTAAAAGACTAGAAACGAATATTTCTACGTTGAAATGAAAGATACGCAAAACATAAAAAACTTTACATTTCACAGTAGTTACACAATACATATCCTGGCTCTTGTGTTTGATATTTGAAATTTATGTTTAACCCTAACTGTAAAATTTTACAACATGCCAAGCAGTTTTGACATCAAATTTTATTATAACTTAGCTTTCTTTAACTTGTTTCTGATTGAGATGAATGTGCTCTTCTACATAAACCCACCAACCTGATATTTTAGTTATATGAATTAATATTTCAAAACTAAATTGTTGCAATTTAAATTAATAAAAAGGGAAGCCTATTAAACTGTTTTAACATAAAGTTTCGTTAGTTATGTTCTGTTCTAACCTGTTGCAGGCTGAAATGGACATACTCTATAAAATCCCCTCCAACGTGCGACTATGGCTGGCAGTGATTGTATATTGCGGGGCTCTAATGATTCCCGCCGGTTTTCAAATGACAGAAGTAAACGAAGCTGGACCTCATATGCGTCAATGGCTTCAGGAGGTATTATCACCTTATCAGCTGACTGAAACCACTGTGATAGCCATTTGGACCTTCATAGTTTCCTGTCACATGCTGGGAAATTTCCTAGGCAGCCTGATAGCAATGCTGATTGGCGACAGAGTGTCTAGGCGAGATCTCATGTGCTTTGCCATTGCGCCACTGGTTTTGGGCGACATCTTGTCATTCCTGGCTAGACCGACTGAAATTTGTTGGCTACTTGTCGCTGGACGACTGATTAGCGGCTTATCAGACGGCATTGCGTGGCCATCTATGTCAGTCTATTTTTCCGAGGTGGCCCCTTCTCATTTGCGTGGCGCTGTTAATGTGGCTTTACTGGTGTTCAGGGAAATCGGACTCATTCTAGGCATGATTGTGGGAACACAAGAGCTTCTGGGTACCTGTGGTTCATGGCACTACATCTTTTTGGTCAGTGCAATAATATCCCTTTTATTTTCACCATTTACGACGCTGTTTCCAAGAAGTGGAAGATATTTATTGACAAGAAAGGGAGAGAAAGAAAAGGCATTGACTAGCATAATTTTCTTTCAGGGTCCTGATTTTGAACTGGACGACTTGTGCAGAAGACTGCAAAAGGACAAGAAAGTTGGAGGGTCCAAAAAGTCCAATATTTATTCCGAAAGCAAGAAAAGCAAAGCCGCCCTTCTATTAACCTTTTGTTTCGGTTGCAGTCTGAGCACAGCTGGACGCTATATTCTGGTCAGTTACTCTGTGGATATTTGCTACAGTCTAGGCTTAAGTTACAAGTCAGCACAGGTGGTTGGAATCGTTGGGCAGATTTGCCCCGTTTTCATATGTCTACTAAACACCTACACCGTTGATCGATATGGAAGACGAACCATTTTCTCGTCGGCAGGAATTGCGGTGATTTTTCTGCAAATCTGGATCGGTATTGCTGTGTTTACCAAATCCTTTGGTGTAATCCATCCATTCTTAGTCTACTCTGGCACAGCAGCGGTTGTGCTGTGGATTGCTTTCGTGCTGGGTGGCCTGTCTTGCCTGAATTTCGTTGCCAGCGAACTGCTACCACAAAGATTACGATCTGTCGGTTTTGCCACATTTACCGCCCAGACATGCGTAATTGGTGCACTACAGATTGAGCTATTTCCCGTCCTAGAGCATCTACATCTTGGCTACGGAATTCTTTTTGTTTTCATTCCATTCACCATTTCAACTATCCTGGTTATTCTTTATTTGCCAGAAACCAAACAAAAATCTCTGGAAGAAGTGCAGGACACGCTTGCTGCCTTTAAGCTCCAGGTTTGCAGGAAAGGAGAACTACTGGAAGAAAAGATTGGCCTGTTGAGCAGAGCTTAGGGATGACTGACGAATAGGAATAGGCAAGAAATTAACAGAAGCAGTGTCAACTGTGCAAGGATTAAAATATTTTAATGATTCGAATAAGATGACATGTGGACAATAGATCTTTAGGTTATTTTCCAAGATGAGTAGGTCAGTATTTTGTCGACCATTCTTCGATTTCAGGGTTTAATAGACCACAAGAAGTTTCGACATTTGAATTAGCGTAAACCCATAGATTTTCTAAAACCATACTTGAAAAAGCAAAAATTTAAATCAAAATTATGAATTTTTAAAATTAAAAATTTTTGAATTTTTGAATCCACCAGCCTCCAGTATGCACCCATACAAAAATTCAAAGTTATTGGTCAAAAAAATCAAAAGTTAGGGCTGGGGGAAAGCGCAAAAGATCCGAGAGAATTTCAGAGACAGAGACTTCAGGATGATCTACAAAAGAAAGACCAGTCAACAATAGTACATAATAGAGAATAGTAAGAAACTATTGTAATACTATATACTAAGCATGCCAGACATACTCGGTTCATTACCTCGGGACCACCTCCCGTAATTTTCGGAGGGGGGGTCTCACTTTGCACTAACTACACGTTAATATAAGCGAGTGTTTGCTCACTGATTAGCCCACTAGTCTAAGGCTTACGGTAGTACGGTAGGTATTTTATTAGTTATTTTATTAATTAATTATAACATCAATTAGGTTAACGCAATTAAAAACCAATTAAACAACTTCCTAGCAAGTATGTGCCTAGTTAAAAAAATTTAGAAAATTTGAATGAATTAAAATTCGAGAAAATTTGCTAAAAAATGCACTAAAGTCTAAATTTTGCCGAAATTCGCAGGTAGCAAATGACCAAAGAACATTATACAACAATACAACAATATTGGGGGACAGGGAGAGAAAAGGGTAAATTAAGTATTATGATAGAAAGGTTTCAGACGATCTTCCAACCCATTTGAGCTTTTGTGGGGGATCGTTGGCTGTCTCCTCCACCGGCTGCTCGGTTTTGCCAATCGTTTCTCCTGGAATTCCCACAGGCACACCAAAGTCCACCTCCGGTGTGCCACAGGGCGACTCTTCGGGGAAGCCCCCCCTCGGACAGACCAGAATCCAAATCCGGTCCTCCTTGGGACAACTTCCCACAAAGAGCTTCTTGCAGAGGTTCCGACCGAACCCCCGCTGATAGGAGAGAGGACTGACCTTCCTGCGTACCCCGGAGCCACAAATCCACATTCCCGGCAAAACCCACCCACCAGCGGTAGACAAGCAGAAAAATACGTAGGGCAGGGTTACCCCCACCAAACAAACGAGACTTTAACGGCTGAAGTGGAGTCTCAGACACTGTGGAGCTTACCCCTTCTTTAGGGGGGGCGACCCCCTCTTTTGGACAATTTGAAGGGTCTGCAGAAAAAACCCCACTTTCTTCAGACTGTTCGTCATCATCTGCAAAACGCGAAAATAATTCAGAGTCGTCAGCCAAATCTTCAGGCTCTTCTGAGTGAAAACCAATATCATTTCCTATCAAATTTTCACGTACGTTTATATCGAATCGTGGCTCTACACGAGATAGGGATTCCCCCAAATTTTTATCCACCGCAAAAATCATTTCATGTCCCAGGGGATAAAAATTTGCACGTGCCTGAGAGACCACCAGTGGGTCCGAGAATTGTGTATCATCAGGCCAGTAATCAACCACAGGTACGACCGACCCGACAATCTCCAACGCTGGGGGGACATCTACATAAGTTTCCATTACTGCCGCCGATTGCCATTTTGGACTCGAAAACCAGTCGGTACAAATCTCTTCAGAAGATAGCAGTGAATGCAGAATTCCTGTCTCCTTTTGATCTTGAAAATACAGAGATTTTCTAGTAAATAAAAACATAAGCCATAAAAAGGCATAAACCATGAACGTGGTAGTAGCCGAAAGGGTGGAAGCCAATTTGACCACGTTCTGTGTCGCAACATTAAACAAATGTACAAACCTGTCCTCTACCCTAGATGCGTCAGAAAGCGATTCTGAGCCAAACACATGGGCGGAAGTTTGGGAAGATGTTGCAGGTGTTTGAGCAGATGTTGCAGATGTTTGAGTATGAGGATCAGAAAAAGCCTCAATCATACCAACATGAAATGGGGACAAAATTTGCATAACCTTTTCCTGAGATGGCACATTTTAAGCCTGTGACTGATTTTGAACCGGCACTTGGTTTTGGACCGGTAATTGAATTGGGGCCGGCACTTGGTTTTGAGCAGCCGGTAAAGAACTTTGATCTGGAACACGTGTTGAAGTTTGAGCAGTCACGACATTAGTTCCTTGAGAGGGACTCTGCAGAAAACCCACATACGAAACCTGAGGGGCCACCTGCGCAGAAAAACCCTGAGCAGCCTGTTGTTGAACGACCGGAACCGCTGCCCCCGAGCAGGCAACAGCCGCGGGAGCCGACCCCAATAAAAGAGGCGGGGCCTGAGGCTGAGCCGGCCGGGTCACCGGAACCTGAGAATAATATTGACCTGTCTGTGCCCTCGAAGCCAACGCCTGCTGTAAACTCTGTTGGGCCACAGGGGGCGTCGCTTGAGGATGCACATATACGTACGTAGGGCTGCTCATAACAGGCCACCTGCGCAGGAGGTGCAGGCTCAGGAGACTGATAGGACCGTTGTGGAGGCTGATATTGTTGAGGGTATACGTGCGTATCCTCCACGTAATTTACCCCCTCTGGGAGAAGGTCGTTCTTTCGTCGTGTCAACCAAATGCCTGTGGTCTGGAGGAGCTAACTCCGGATATTTGTCCCAACATTTTTCCGGGGGGTGCCCCTTTCTTTTACAGAATTTACAAACCGGACCTAACCTTTTCTTTCTTTCTTCCTCCATTTGGTTGAAACGGTCCCTGATTTGCTGTTCAACCCAGTCCTGCATCTCACGCAGTTCCATGCGAATGCCCCCCACCAAATCTTTTGGCTTTTCGACATAGGTTCTAGAGTTTGGTTCCGAGTCGTTTTGGACCAGATCGTCGGTTGACACCTGATACAAAGGCATGGAATAACATAAACTGTCCTCATCATCGGGTTTTGAGTTCCTGGCGTCCAATTTGTCAATGATACGTAAAATCTGATCCATTGTGGGGGCATCGTCAATGAAAAGCGGAGCCAATGCACTAAGGTACGTTCTGTCCGTAATTTTCCCGAAAAAGGTTGCTGGACGCACTGTTGTTCGCGTTCCAGAGCATCATTTGGCCAAATTGAAATAGCCTGTGCCTGTAGCTCGGAAATATATCTGCGAACCGACTCCCCGTGACGCTGGACCCTTCTAGCAAAAGATACATACCTGTCCCGAATTGACAATTGTGATCGTGGAAATTGAGACTTCAACAGGTTGACAAATCCTTCAAAAGTGTCCGCAACTTCGGGTCCGCAGCGGGAGGCATAGATCAGGGCCTTTCCCGTCAGCTTGTTGAACAGCAACCTTGCCCACTGTTCAGATGGAATCCTGTGAATTGTTGCTGCAGATTTGAAATTTGGGAGCCATTCCTCCAAGTACATCCTGTCCGGGTCAAATCTGGGAATATCACGTAGAATATTAATATACATTCTGTATAGAGAAGCATCATGCTTTGCCACCGACGCATCTATAGCCTGCAGTGTAGAAGGAGTTGGATGTTGAACATAAGTTTGCGTCGCCAGAACCGGTTGGGGGCGACATTTGGTACCGAAACAGGAATTGGAGGATTGGGAGGCGGAGCGGCCGTCAAGCGAGGAACTGGATGTATCACTGCAACTTGGCCAGAAGGAGGGGATGGGGATTCGCCATCTCAACTTGTGAAATTCCTGGCTGTAAAACAGGTCGCTGCTGTGGATAAACGAACCTGGTCGGCTGATTCTCCGACATTCCAGAATTTTGCCCCAAATTTTGGACCGATGGCCTTGCCTGCCCCTGGTAGGCTCCTCCCAGTCCCTGGCCGGCACCCACAACCGGGATCCGAACCGGGTTCTGGACCCGCACAGGGACTGAGGACCCCGGGCCAGGGGTGACCATAGCATGCTGAGCAACAAAATCACACGTCTGGGTATGGGCTACCGTCTCTGGGACCAAATAATACGTATCAGCATTTGGATCAGGGGGCGGCGGCCTAGGCATATAAGGGTTGGGCAGCTCTCCCCGCAAATCATGCCTATTGGGTTCCCACATGCCAGATCGTTCTAATTCGTGGACAGTTGGATTTTCGTGGACTTGCCTTTCCAAAACATCATACTGAAAAGTTTTAGGCACTTTCAAGGCATATTGGTCCACCTTTTCACGAGAATTATCGGGAATATGACGTACTTGCGGCATGTGGCGTTCCAACCCCGGCTGAGGACCAGCCATGACGCCCCCTGATACAAGTGATAACCATACGTATTTGGCCGCAGGGTCAAGTAGGAGGGCCCCCCTGCGTATAATCTTGAGTATAAAATTCGGGAGACACTAAAGGGGGATTCAAGGGAGCAGGATCAGGAACAACTGGATAGACGACGTCCGGAGAGGGCGGAGGATACGGGCCAGGAATACCAACTGCGCCATGTGGGCAAGGTGGCTGAACGTGGTCCTGCGGGTCTGAGGCCCTGATCATGACCAAATTTGGATCAATTTGTGCGCCAGACGTCACCGGAAGGGGAGTCGGTTCTGAAATTTGGGCTTGGGGGGAGGCATATTCCGATGAAGTTTCCTGAGGGGCATTTCCTCCTACAGGCTGATTCAAAGGGACTGAATGAGTATGAATCGTCCCCGCATAATCCAAGGGTATCCGATGCGTATCCACCACCGTGCTGGGCAAGCCAGGAGGATACCCCTGGGGGTCCCCCAATTTTGGTTGAGACTCAAAACCCCCTGGAAGGCACTGTCAATGAACCTTTCGTTGGAGGACTGCGAGGTCGCGAGAGCGGAGGACTGGGCGAAATTTTGATTTTTAATCTGCCCCCCACCTACTCCAGCCTGCACACCGGTACCATCGGAGGCAGAGGCAAAGCCCCCTCCCCCCACGGGAAGAGCCCTCCCAGCCGAAAAATCCGAGTCACAAATATATGCCGACAATGGGGCCGACAGAGCAAAACGGGACACAGTTTGAGAACCCACCCCACCCACAGCTTGGACGGAGGTTTCGGATGAATTTTCAACAAAATGACCCGTCTGTCGAACGACATTTTCTTGGGGGAGGGTACCCATACCCATGGGGGGAGGAGCCCTCCCCCATCTGGCACAGGTGACTGTTCTGCAACAGCTACCAGGGGCCCCCCAAACGTTTGTTTCAGCGTGGCTGCATAACCCCCCGCACCTACAGACTGAACATTTGAATTTGGGACAGCCCCGGGTAAGGACTGACCCAACTGTGCAGAGTAATGGGAACCGGGGGATCTACCCCGACCCACCCCCAAACTTTGCGAACTTTGGACATTTACAGAAGCAGAACTGGGTGTTGAGGCCGCTGGGGAGGGGCGGAGCGAACCCCGACCCACCCCAGACAACGACGGACGCGGAGCCCCCCCCGCCCACCAGGCTAGTAGTGGGTTGGGGGTGATCCCCCCACCCCCAAAAATGCTGGGGACAGTGGCAGACTGAGACATTACGAAATTGTCATCTTCTGGTGCCTGATGAGCAGGCAAATTATCAAAAAGAAAAACTTTCTCTGCTAACTGTTTTGATCTGGCACGAGTATGAGGAAGCGAAAAAATAGGCATTTATCGCATCTCACGGTCGCCAATTTGTAAAAAATGTAGCTGCCTATATGTACTGCTAATTAAACGGGTTTGACTAATTTTCTGCAGGTTCACAATCGGTAGTGTATGCCTACAGCTCCTCCTCGTGCCTAACTTCGAAAACCTAATTAAAATCTAGAGAAATAAACACGATCCTTTAATCTTGATTTTCCACAAAATTACTATCAAACATTTTCCATAAAAATATACGAAAGAACCACGTAACCAAATATCAAAACCAACAGACAAAATCGCACAAAATTATCAAAGTAGTCTCAGCTGCCACTCAAATTAGTGAAAACCCACAAACCCGACTAACCATTACTAAGTGATACCCAAGACTGACCGTCTAACTCTATTATAAGCGACGCCATCTTTACAAACTACCAAAGTAGCTAAGTTCTAAATAGTTTGACCATTCACAAAAGAACTTCCAGAATTCAACGAATATTTCACATGGTGAAGGATTTGTAATGAAGTTGCTAGGATCCGGAGTCAAAAATTGCTCTGCTCTCCGGTCTAGTGACAGAAGTCGCTCTGCACTTGATTACACGGAAGGTCAGCACGTCCACTTAGCGAAGTAGACTTAGGCACCGGATCTCCGAAAGGTGGTGTTCCAAAATCAGAGATTCCCTGCAGCCAACCTTTGTAGGGGTCTTCTTTGTGAGTTCGTTTAGTGCACTGGATTCCAGCTGATCAGCAAGAGGGGTCAGCACTTGCTTTGACTTGGATTGGTGATGAGTCTTCTGATTCCTGACCAGAACTTACCTTGAGTAGTCCTGATCCGATCCTTTGGCTAACGCGCCTGACTTTCAGAGACAATCGCGCCTCTCTGTTCAACTCTGAGACTCTAAGTCTGACACACCAATTATTTATTACAACTTGTACAGTTATACTGAGTACACTCACTACGAATTACAATAGAACAAGAGTTAATACTAGGGGTCGTTACAAACTGTGCAAAACAAATACAATTACAATTCAGTACAGTATTCAATTTACTGTACCAGAGTTGCCAGTTACCGTCTGTAACGAGCCAGAACTTGGCTTGGAATCCGAGATAACCACGCAGCTTTAATATCCACGTACCAGCCCAAAAAGGACACTACCAGCAAACTAACTAATCATGTAGAACATAGGTTTAGTTATGTTCAATTCTACATAACGGATACAATCTTAACAAAATCTAACACATTACACTCCCTACACAGTCAAAAGAAGTTGCATGGGCCAACTTAATACTGTATGTTTAATTCATAAATAAAACAGTATAATATTAATCTTAAATTAGTGTGCACATATCCGGTTCAGTCAGGCAGGGCGGTAAACTTCTAAAACATAGACTTTCACTGATGACGCTGTTTCTTGGCCGCTCTCACCACTTCGGATCGCATGGAGCCTGGACGCCCCTCCGAAGAGGCCGAACAACCAAGTGCAGCTTCGATCTCCCTTTGTACCAGACTCGCTCCACACTGATTTAGGTGGATGTCAATGTCAACAGACCCTCCCGTTCCAGTTGAAACAGCAACGAACTTTTCATCTTTCAGTAGCACATGTACCTTTATCGTGTGCACCTTGCCCTTCAGACCTCTCTGCCCTTGGCGAAGCTTATTGCTAATGCAAGCAAAATAGTTGTTTACCCTATTCAGCAAGCCGGCAGATTCGTCCAACAAAGGACCTCCTAGCCTAGGTGGAATCTCAAAAAGAAACACCGTAACCTCTGGCAGCTCCTGAACAAAGCGGAACAGTTTACTTTCCAGCTGGTGTTCAACCGATTTGAACCGTCCGACTTTGTGGCTGAATCTTTTACCATCCTTAAACCTCACCACCACATTGTTCGTGCCCCCAAAAATGATAACGGACCTATAACCTTCATGAACCACAAGACGGGCAGTTTTCAGCAGCAACTGTAGTTTGCCACCAGGCATAGAAATGACGTCAAAGCAGGAGGAATGCGCTAGCCGCCGCCCCTGAGAGTCGGCAACCATTAGTGCCTTCGGGTAGACTCGTATCCCCTGCAGGTACGATCATACCTCCATGACCAAATTTCCCATGTGATTATCTCCTGGTAAACTTTCATTGTACTGAAGATGACACCTCAAAGCCTCTTTTCCCAGCTTGCACCCCCAGTCGGCATCATACGGGGAAGCTTCTATCAACCAAGCATTGCCTGTTTCCTGAAGCCTAGCCGCCAGCTCAGGGTTTTGACGGTATTTCGCCATCTGGAGACTCAGCATCACTTTATACTTTACGGTATCCCATAACTTTTGATTAATTGCCCATTTCAGCTTGTAAGTTTTAGCCCTCTGCTTGCATTGCTTCGGATCTGCTGCCAGTGACATCACATCCTTTCGAGCCGCATCATCCTCGCTGACAAAGCATTTAGCCCATTGGTACCCTGCCTCAACAGATTCGAACGTCTCACCCGCCACCTTTATGACGGCGGGAAACATGTTTGACATGAAATCATCAGCGCCAAAGAAGGCAATGGCCCTTCGACCAGTTCCCTGAAACATTGATAAAAGCATTAACCATTACAGAAGCCAGGATGCCTCGGTTACGCTATAGTTTATCAATGTTTCATCAATTACTTTAGTCTATTTTGTTTCCTTAGTTTTTTACGCTATGTATGAAGCCAGGACGCCTCGCATAAAAAACTAAGAAAACAATCGTCATACATGTAAGTGATTTCAAAGTAAACAGTAATGCTTCAAGCCTGTACGCCTCTACTGTTTACGATGACCGATCCACAGAAATAAGTGTTTGTGATGAATGTGATTAACCTCGTGAAAAAGCCTGTACGCTTCAGTTAATCAAAACTTCAAGTGACAACCCTTAATCTCGCGCAAACAGGACAGAAAGGAAAAGAAAAGAAAGAAGTAGGAATAGCTAGAAGCTAAGTTCGAAAGAAAGAGTGCCCGGGCGACAGGTATAGAGTTTGTCCAGTTAGTTGCGAGCGTAGTAAGGTTTCAACATATTGGCGTGTACTGTAAACGGTCGGACTCGGCTATGGGTGTTTACCGAACCAACACGATACGTTACTGGAGACAGTTGCTCGAGTATTTCGTACCCCGATTCCCATGGTGCCTGTTTGGGTTTCTTCGGCATGCGCTTCAGGAGAACCTTCTGACCTACGCCGAACTCGATATTTGAAGAGTGTATGTCATAATAGGTTTTCTGCGACCGCTGGGCTTCTTCGATATTTCGATGTGCCAGAGGATAGACTTTCCCTAAGCCTTGCTGCAAGCGACTGAAGTAACTACTTTCCGTTTGCGCAGATGGTTGCCATAGCGCCCTTACGTCAAATGGACAATTAGCTTCCCGCCCATAGACTAAATGAAATGGACTGAATCCAGTCGACGATTGAACAGCCGTTCTTGCAGCAAAGGCTACAAATGGTAGGTATCGATCCCAGTCGGTTCCCTTATCGTTTACAGGCAACGATAATGCTATCTTCAATGTCCGATTAAATCTTTCTACAAGGCCATCTGTCTGTGGATGATACGCAGTAGTTTGCGCTTTCTTGCAGTTCACCAGCTCGAGACAACGTTTCATTAGCCGAGAAGTGAAGTTAGTGCCTTGGTCAGAAAGCAAAATTTTAGGGGCTCCGTGCCTGCATATTATCTCCTCTACTAATAACTTTGCAACCGTCTCTGTTTCTATAGAACGGACGGCGAATAACTCTGGCCATTTCGTGAAATAATCAAGAAAGACGATTATGTAGCGATTTTTCCTTCGTGTCATTGGGAGAGGCCCAACTACATCAACGCCTAAGCGTTCGAATGGGCCGCCAACCGCAATAGGGACCATAGGAGCACGCCCTCTCTGGGCTGGTTTATGTAGCTGGCACTTCTCGCAGGATTTGCACCATGTAGCTACGTCTCTTGCCATATTAGGCCAATAATACAGTGCAGCTAAACGACCCAGTGTTTTTTGGTTCCCTAGATGCCCAGAAAGAGGTTCATCATGGTAGAATGAAAGAAGGCTAGCCTGGAGCTTCACAGGAACAACTAACCGGTGGTTACCCTTCCTTGACCTACGACATAACAAGCTGTCCTTCATGAAGAAATCCTTTGAATGGATTCCGTTGGGCAATTTGAACCTACCCGCATTACACCCACTTATTTCTAAAACCATATTGCGACAAAAATCGTCTTTATCCTGAGCCTGTTTCAGTTCAGCAAGTGTTATCGGTCCTTCGGTTTCTATTGCAACGATATTCACTGAAGCAACTGCAACAGGTAGAGGACCTCTGGACAAAGCATCTGCATTTTGATTACACTGACCAGATCGGTACTCGATGTTCATGTAGCCATCGTACTGTTGCAGTTCTGCCGCCCACCTTTGCAGGCGCAGAGAAGGCGTTTTGAGAGTTCGAAAATACTTAAGAGGGTGATGATCAGTAAATACAGTGAATTTACACCCATAAATATAAGGTCTAAATTTCCTACACGCCCACACAACTGCTAACATTTCAAGTTCAATAGTTGAGTATTTGACTTCAGCAGGGGATAAAGATCGACTGATGTAACTGATCGTCTTTTCGTTACTATTTGTGACATGGGAAAGAACCGCACCTAAGCCTTTCTTACTAGCATCGGTACAGACATTAAAGTCATAGTTGAAATCTGGCATTCCAAGAATAGGAGGTTTTTGCAAAATGTCCTTAATTGTTTGGAAAGCTTGTTGGCAACAAGGGTCCCACATGAATTCAACGCCCTTACGAATGAGTGCATGAATTGGGGACGCTACAGTAGCTAAGTTAGGTACGAACTTCCGGTAGTAGGACACAAGTCCCAGGAAGCTCTTTACTTGGGTAACATCCCGAGGAACAGGGAACTTTGCTATAGCCTTCAGTTTTTTTGGATCCGGACTAACGCCTTCGGACGAAACTATGTGTCCCAAGTATGAGACCTCAGACTTGCAGAAATCGCATTTTCTTCGTTTCAGTTTTAAGTTTGCTGAGCGTAGACACTTAAAAATTTCTTCCAAATGTCCCAAGTGCTCGGAAAACGATTTTGAGTAGATGACAATGTCATCAATATACACCAAGCAGAATTTCCAGAGGTATTCTTTCAGAACTACCGTCATTAGCCTTTGGAACGTTGCCGGAGCATTGGTCAAACCAAAAGGCATGACTTCAAATTGAAACAAACCATCCCTAGTAGTGAAAGCAGTTTTTTCCTTATCCTGGTCGTCCATTGCAATTTGCCAGTACCCACTACTCAAATCCAGAGTACTGAAGTAACGGCACCCTGCCAAAGAATCTAAGCACTCATCTATACGAGGAATCGGAAAAGTGTCTTTCTTCGTTAAAAGATTCACTTTCCGGAAATCTACGCAGAACCTATCACTGCCGTCCTTTTTCTTTACAACTACAACTGGAGATGCCCAGGGGCTGTTTGAAGGTGTGATAATTCCCCTGGAGAGCATATCCTTTACGTTCTTAGAAACAATTTCCTGCTGTGCTGGGCCTATCCTATAGTACTGTTGCTTAATCGGAAGATTGCCTTGTATGCCTTGCCTTTACGGTATGCTTTTTACGAGGTGTGTGCGACCAAGGTCGTTGTCGTCTTTGGAGAAAACATCGTTATATCTGTCCAACAATTTCTCGATCTGCTGTACGCAATTTCTGGGGTCTTCGTGTGTATTGAATGTCGTGGCAGTAGGTTTTGAATTGGCAACATGTTGGCACAGTTGTTGCGGAGTGACCGCAGCTACGGAAGCTATGGACCGCTCAACAATGCCCAAGATTGTACCCTTATCCAAACGAATTGAATCGAATGAAATATTTTGCACGGCAACGGGTATTTTCCCAGCCTCTGGACGAACCAAGGCAGGCTCAACTGACAGCAATCCTGCCAGTTCGTGAGACGGTTCAAAAATGCCATCTGTATGGTTTAACGAAGAAGAAACTGAGCCACGGACTAAAACTTTGGAATGGGGAGGTATAGTTACTGTTCGAGCAACTCGAACGGTAGCTAGAACTAGCCGATGTTTAGGTGTTGTAACAGTCGAAGTTGATTTATCGTTGATCATAAGAGAAGGTGATTTGTTAGTAAGATCCAATTTGGTATCTTCACCCCGTAGGAAATTCATACCTAAGACACACGGTTGAGAACAATTTGATACAACCACAAAAGAAATACTAAAATTTTGCGACCCCAACGAAACTATGACATCAACGCACCCCTTGGTTCCTAGCCCCGTTCCGGTAACACTTGTGGGAAAGCAACATGGCTCGCGCAACGGTGGGAGTCCGCTTTTCAATTCTGTGTACACATCTTCCCTTAGGAGAGACACATCGGCTCCAGTATCCACCAAAGCGGCCATAGATTTGCCCGCAATAATAACCGGAACATGCAGTAAATTACCTACCGTACCAACATCGGAATGAACATGGCATATTACAGAAGCTATACAAGATAAGTATCACAATACTGAAAGGAGAAAACACTTGGGGAGCTTAGTAATTTGGAAGATGGCCATCCTGTTCGCTGCCCATTGCTGCAGATTCCATGGGCAGCGGCCATCCGTTTCCGTCAACAGAGTTTACTGATGTCTCTCTACGCGAACCCGTCGCACCCATGCGAGAACGTTGCCCTCCTCGAGAAAACGGGCAGTTTCTCGCTATGTGGTTATACCGACCACAAGCGTAACAGGCATTAGACGCCTCGGCCCGCGAAGTGTTCGGTACGCTACCGCCTCTACCTCGCCGACCTCGTGATAAGAAAAAACCATCCAACCGCCTGCTCAAATGACTCACCTGGCGTGCCAAAGAATCTAAAGTTTCATTGTGAGCTGAGGTTTCAGCAACCTGGGTTGGAATTACTGCAGCGGCACCGCTAGCTGACATGCGTGTCCCTGCTAACGTGGACAAAGCGTCAACTATTTTCTGATTCTGACTCACTAACGTACCAACTTTGGATTGCACAGCTTTTAATTCTGCTGACTGCGAACTAGGAAATGCGCTTTGCACATATTCCTGTTTTTTGGCTGCTTCGACCACGGCGTTTAACGTCAAGGATTCTTTACACGCCAGTGCTTTTGCTATTTGCGGGCGAGCCTGGTACACGAAATGATTTTTAACTATTTGCTCAATTTCTGCAGTAGTTTTTCCCGGATTAGCCCTCCTAGCAAATGACATAAGTGCTTGTTTAAAGTCTTCTACGGATTCGGAATCCCCTTGTTGCCGTTCCCTCAACTTGTTCCAGTTGATAGCTTTGTCACCAACCGAAGTAAGCTTGTTCACAAGTATAGTTTTTAGCTGGGAGAACGGCAACGTTTTCTCTTCTTCCGACAACGCCTCATAGGTCAACGCGGCGCGGCCTTCTAGTAGCCGTAAGAGCATAGACCTTTTAGCCGCTTCGTTATTCTGCCAACCATTAGCAAAGGCTAATCGTTCGAATGCGTTAAAGTATTCGTGAAAGTCCTGCGAGTCAGCCCCACTAAATTTCGGCAAAGTGTTCGTGGCTAAAGAAATTAGCGCAAAATGATTAGCAATATCTTCCCCATTGACTGACCCTGTTAACCTGCTGTCTGTCAGGACTTTCATCACTGTGAGAGACCGAAACACGCCGTTGTACTCTTCGCCTGGGCATTATGCCTTTGCCTGCTGAGTGTATAGTGTATATCGGATGTTACTATTTCAACTATGTGCACCGTCAAGCAAACGAACCAATTAAAATTTTAACGCTGCCCAATTTATATTAAATTGACCCACACAACTTACAGTTAAGAAGTCTAGCGTAGTCACTCTTCTGCTTCAGGCTGTAAAGATGATCTTTCTTTATCAGTTAAGCGAAATCTGGTACGGTCTATCTTCTTCACACTTCAAGAAGGGAATGAGCAATACAAAGGCTGCAGAGAGACTGATCAGGAGATTCGGCGTCAGTTATTCTAGCAAGGATAGAATCCTGGCAGCTTCGCCAGTGTAACGAGCCAGAACTTGGCTTGGAATCCGAGATAACCACGCAGCTTTAATATCCACGTACCATCCCAAAAAGTGACACTACCAGCAAACTAACTAATCATGTAGAACATAGGTTTAGTTATGTTCAATTCTACATAACGGATACAATCTTAACAAAATCTAACACATTACACCGTCTTTAGTTTATTATTAATATTATCCTAATTTAGGATAATATTACCCAATTTATGGATTGGATGGTTTAGGGACAAGGTTCGGTCCGGTTTTACCTCTTCTTCTTCTTTTATCACACTCTGTCTCTATTACCTATCTATTACACTGTCTCCAACACTCTGCTAATTAACTACCTATATGCTTTCTCGTGCGCCTATATGCTTGTGCTGTGCGACTCTTTATCCGTCCTTACAAACGGATTATCAAACTACAAATCAATTAAACTACAAACAGACACTTATTAACTGAGATAAACCTGGGGTCGGTCTATGGGTGAGTCCCCGAATGTTGGACACTGCTTTCCCGAAGGTCCGCTCCAACACCTAGACAGGGTTACTGTACGGAAATGCCTTTTTGAGGAAATAGAGAAAAATGGGGAGTTTTCCTGGTTCTGCCTTACCTATTCCGGGTTAACGAAAATTAAGCAACTACAAAGTTCAGCAAATCTACGGCTTCTTCTTCTTCACGGATGGGGATGTGGCGCTTAGGCCAGAGACACGGGAGAAACGCCTCCCGACATAAAATTGATGACGAAAACGGTTGAATTCATGATGTGATAGAAACAAAGAAATAGTGTTTTAGTCCTTTTTCCAAGAGTTAGGCTTTGATCAGGCGGTGCTACGCTCGCTGTCTCTGTCTTAATCCACTACTCGGCAATACAGGCCGTCTATGTACCTTCCAAAATTGACTGATCCTGACTATCTGACTGACTGACTGATACAACTGATCCGGACTTCTGCGGTCCTGACTTCCGATCTCAACTCAGGGGTGGGTCCCCTCTCAGAATCCCAATTGCGTTACAAACCCCGAAAAGAACAATTACACACAAAATGTTTGGGCGTAAGCCCCTACAAAATTGAGGCCAATCAGGCCGTGGCTTGGTATCACAAAAGCAGTATAAATTAAGGCCCGAAGGCCACAAAAAGTGAGTTTTAAGTGAAGGCCCGAAGGCCACAAAAAGTAAGTTTGAGGCCAGAAGGGCCTTTCTATAAATCCCTAAATTCGCGTTCCTGATTGTGTAAATCCGGCCGAGCATAGTACGCTCATATGGCCCTCAGTGTGTTGTGTTCGTCGTGTAGACTCAGTTCATCCCTTCTGACCAGTGTGGGTCAGAAGGGGCCCCTAACTCGTGTCCTAACCGGGGTGAGCACGTCTTTTATTCCCGGCCAAAACGCTGGCACAACGGGAAGACGTGCTAGTGGTAGGGGGGAAGCAACCGACCGCTCTCGGCCGGGACTCAGACGAACACTGAAGACAATTTGAAATTTTCCAGTGAGCTGACAGGAGTCTGACAGCTCACTGGTGTTTGCTTTTCGGGCGGACTTCTTTTGATTTTATTGGAGCTTCCAGAAATTTCTGGAAGCTCCCTATCTTAAACTGTGTGCCCGACGCGGGCTGGCCAAGCGGCTGGTCCGTTGGAGGGGAGATTAATGAGGTAAAGGAATTATGACCCTCCAACTGACCCTAATTTTGATGGATTTCCCATGCTGAATTTTGGGAAACTTTGCAGACTTTTTGGTTACCACGTAAAGGTAACCAAAGGGGAAATTTCGTACTGTAAAATTTAAGTTACAAAAATTAAAAAACGAACTTATACAAAATGAAGGCCTCTCGGGGCCGATTATGAGGAAATAAATATTAAGTGCCACTTTGGCTGTGTTATTTAGTAAATTTTATATTTATTATTTTTCGGGCGCTTCCTTGTCTCCAAGCCCCTTTCTTTCCTTTTGGGCGTGACCTTTCGGCCACAGACAAGGGAAGCCGCCCGTTAATCCTAGCAACAATTGTCCTTCCTCGCCAAGACTCTAGGTATCACTGCAAAAGAAGCGGAAGGGCAATTGTTGCGTAAAAAATATGCATACTACCAACTACGTAATTTTCCACAAAATAAAAACTAAATATTAGTATTCTACGTACTTAACTACCTAAGACTACTAATTAATGTTTCAGTTTAATTATTTGGAAGGGAGTTAAGCCCCCTCCGAACGTATTCTCACACGTAAGGTGTGTGTTAAGTCCTTCTCTGCGAGGCAAGTCTCTGCTGGGAGAGAGCCAACAGAGGCTCAAGGGAATGAATGAAAACATGAATGGGCGTAACCTCACACAACTGTTACGCATTATTGTAAGGTCACCTAAGGCCAATATTACAAAATTAAAATGTAACTAATCAAAACTTCTTTTACTTATAACTTTCGCAATATTGGGAGTTAGGTGACCGGGTTTGACGTTTTGGAATCAGCAGAGAATTGCCTTTCAGATAAACCCAACTTGTATTTTGACCGAAAATTTGACAAATTAACTAATTATCACCTAACTAATGCAAATTATGCCTAATTAATACCTATGAACACCAATTAACCTATTTCTATGCTACTAGAGGACAGATTATGACCTCATTTTGACCCATCTTCCAATATTTACACTTATTAACTGCGTAAAACGTTTTAAACTCGAAGTTTCTTGTTAAATCGTTGGTTATTCAACAATTCCTCCCTTTGGATTCGTTTTCCTTGATAATTTTTAGCTATTTTAATCAGAGTTTGACTGACTTCTTGACAATGAAAGGCCTTATTCGTGGCCTGGGAAGAGTAACGACTCCTCCATGCTACATCAGAAATGATGTTAGGGCCTATTACTGACCCGGGAAGGGTAACGACCCCTCCATTGTTGACTGGTAATCTACTAAAACCCCGATAAGCTACATTCTACAGAAGTTCCGTTCCATTTTCGTGTCATTTGCGTGAGAGTAGTGCTACTTCTAGCCTTATTCTTCCTATCTACACTAGAACCTATGTCCCTAATGATGAATTTCTAAAGGGTTTCACACTGACTGGCAACTCTGGTAATTACATGACAATTATTTCATACAGTGCTTGGACGTTTCATAGTTCATATCAAGGTTTCACAGGCACGCCACTCATAACCAGTGCATTGGGCAATTAAATCAATTCCATCAAGAATCACAATCTACCACAAACGGAGCTTTTCTTGGTCATTTTTTAGGTTTTATTTTGCCTTTTCCATTACAGATTTCGTAAAGAGAATCGGGCCTTGTTTATAAAACCTCTAAAGTTCCGATTTAGGCTCACTTTTTCTCATTTTCTTTACAAATGCATGGCGTGGAGTATTTAGCGCTCGGTAACCCTACTTTTTGGGGCTTGGGATTATTCAAATTTCTTTTGGCAACATAATATATACAAAATATCTTGTACACTTGGTAACGGTGCTGTTGAAGGTCCACTGTCCACTGAAGCTCAGTTTTGGATTTAGATGCATTGCATTATTTAAGTCAAAATTGGAAAATTTGATGGCAGCAGAATTTATTGATACATATCGTGAACCCGGAATCTCTGCTGAATAAAAACGACGTGTTTTACAAATTCTACACAAACGTTTACACGTACAGTTGTACAGAAAATGTTATAATTGAAAGTTACGTTAGATTCCATTGTGTCTACTATCGGTACCATTTCTGAAATGAAAGATGAAACCTTGATGAAACTAAGAAAAGTTCCACTTGCGCTAGTTTATTGCATTCGCTTTGTTAAGACGAATCCATTAAAGGCTGATAAACAAGTAAATAATTGGTTCAGTAAAACGGGCTAAATTTTATAACAGTTATCTCAAAGTCATAAAATGAAGACAATTTAATTGACTTTTGTTATTGCGAAAAGATTGGTGTTTTTAAAACATCTTTGTTACGTTCTTTCTTGTTCCCATATCCATTTCTTTTCAGCATTTGAAAATTTCTAGGTATAATACCAGGAGTGCATAATTGCCAATATTAGATGAAGCGCCAAGAAGGGCGATACTAAAGCAGCACACCTGCGCGTAACTTTCGCAAAATTTAACCGATTTAGTTCAAATTAGGTAAGGATGCATTTAAATAGGTTTCTGATCGATCTGCAGCAAATCTTAAAATTTTAAGTTTTTTAAGTTTTTCAAGAGGTGACCAAAAACTTTTTTGTCTCAAATTTTGCTAAAAAGTTGCATTCACGGGTTTTCTGGATAGCTGAACACGAATCCGAAAACCATTATTCGATCTAGCTTTTCGTTAGCTAATATAAGCTAAAGTTATAAGCTCAACGTTTAAGCTTATGTCTAGCGAACGAAAAGCTGATTTGCAAAACGGTTTCCAGATTTGTGTTCAGCGTCCCAGAAAACCCCTGGATGCAACTTTTTAGCAAAATTGGAGACAAAAAGGGTGATGGTTCCCCTTGGTCTCGACCAAGGGCTCCCATAGAAAAGTTAAAATTTTAAAATTTTCAAAGTTTTAAAATTTTGCTGCAGATCGACCAGAAATGTATTCAATTGCATCCATACTCCATTAATTTTACGAAAGTTACGCACAAGTGTGCGTCTGCCTTAGTATCGCTAGAAGAAGAGTATATAAGCCGCTATAGGGCTCATCTTCTAGGTATAACGATGCTTCGCCCACAATAACGTGAATGTCTCCCGGTTTGGCGGCGACAAATATATAACCCCCTCACCTTTTGATGCGGGGGCGGGGGGGGGGTAGCTAACAGTCAATCAGATTGCCCGTTGGGTACGGGAAGGGGAGGGTAGAGCAGAGAATTGCGGTAGTTTCTGTTTCTTTCCCAAATGGGTCCCCATTTGGTGGGGAGGTAGCCAAAAGAGGGGTAGGCAAAAGGGGTCGTTCCCGTTTAGGGGAGGGCTGCCAACAGCCAATCAGATTCAGCCAATCAGAATCTTAGCCTGTCTTGGCACTTCCGCCTCCCAAACGGGGATCCCCTATTCTGGTGTGAAATAATTTTGAATACTCCAACAAGGAAACTAAGACTAATATTGCAGGAACGTGATGAGTGTATGAATTTGAGATCCCTAAGTATATATAATTTAAAAAGAGATACAACGAAGACAGCTTTTATTCTCAGAAAATACAAATTCCAAAATATAATAAACAAATATACAACCGTGCTCACTAATGGGGACCCTAATGCCTACCCCCACCAAACGGGGACCCCTTTTGGCTACCCCCCTCCCACCAAACGGGGAGGGGTATGCTTGTCGACCTCCCCCCACACCAAGCGGGGGAATATTGTGTATCGCGTATTGTGGTCGGAGCAAGAGGAGCCCTGCAGTGGCTTCTCTTCTTCTTATACACAGTGCAATTATGCACTCTTGATAATACTTTCAAACAAGTTCTGATCTGATTTGAGTCGTCTGAATTCTGCCGTTAAGAAATTTTCCGGGCCGGGCCCGGGCCCGGGCCTGCTGAACCGACCGGGCCGGACCTCGGGCCAGGAGGCCGAGCCCGGCCCGGGCCCGGACCGGGTCCGGAGGGCCGATTCAAGGCCCGGCCGGCCCGGCGGCCCGGCGGCCCGGTGTAGGCCCGGTCGGCCCGGCATACAAAAAACAGTGACAAACAATAGCTAGTACTATTTATTACAACTTAAACAACTCTGGAGGCTTAAATTTGACTATCTAATGCAGAGTATTTGGAAAAATTATGAAATTTGAACAGCAAAACCTTGACCGGGCCTCATCGGGCCCAACCGAGCCTGGCCGGGCCTCCAAGGCCCGGCAGGCCCGGTAGGTCCGGCTCGGGCCGGGCCTCCGCGCCTGACCGCGCCGATCCAACAACCGGCAACAACAACAACAACAAGGCCCGAGGCCCGATTCAAGGCCCGGCCACAACTCTAGAAGGCTACCCGTTCAGGCAAATTGGAGAATAAGCTAGCTTGATAATACTAGCAGTTTTGTATAGGTCCAAGATAATATGTCTTTTCCAAAATTTAAATTCTGGTTTCTCCACCTGAAGGTCTTGGTTCGTTCACGTTTATCCTCAACCGCTCAAAATTCGAGGCGCAAGATTTAAATGACATTTTAAAATTAGAATCGGATCTCGTAACGGCTGCTAGATAATTTCACGTCAAAACAAAAGTCACAGACAATTAAGCCTATGTTTTTTAAGCAAAAAAGTGCTCCGATAAATATCCCAGCCATTTACAGATTTTTACCAGTTAACTACCAAAACGTTACTTCGGTCTTCTGAAATTAGAATTTTAATATATTAGGCCAATTTTTAAATTTGTTTTTGAAGATTTTATATATGTATGACATCATTTTGGCATCACAAAAACTATAAACCTTCAAAGATTCGATAGATGATTTTAAAGGACACATCAAAATCCTAGTTCCAGGTTATCGCATTTAACATTTTGGCAATAATGTAATCCTAAAAATAGTCTAGATCCATAAACGCTTGTAAGGAGATTTCGAAAACAAACTCTCCTCCACACATGTGCTTGGGGGGAGAGTTCATCCCCCGACCTAGACCTCACACCGCCCAGAGGGGTCCCTCCCCCCCCCAAATCCGGGTTTTTCCGGTTTTTTGGCAAAAAACCAGGATAAATTCGGTTTTCCGGCGGCCTGCGGACGCCGGTTCACCCACCCAAAACTTTCCCTCCTGCCTGCACATGTCTGCTCTCCTCCCCTTAACTCTTCACCACTTTCATCCAACTTCGTTGTTTGCACATAGAAATGGATATGCTTTATAAAGTTCCTACCTCCGTACGACTGTGGCTAGCAGTGATAGTATATTCTGGCGCTCTAATGATCCCTGCCGGGTTTCAAATGTCCGAAGTTAACGAAACTGGGCCTTTGATACGTCAATGGCTCCAGGAGGTTTTATCATCACATGATTTAAACGAAACCACTGTGATAGCCATTTGGACATTCATAGTTTCTTGTCACATGCTGGGAACCTTCATAGGCAGCCTGATAGCAACACTGATTGGAGACAAAGTGTCTAGGCGAGATCTCATGTGCTTTGCTATCTTACCAGCGGTTTTGGGCGATACTTTGTGCTTCCTAACTCGACCGGGTCAAAAGTGGTGGTTACTTGTTGCTGGAAGACTGATTAGCGGCTTATCAGACGGAATCGCTTATCCCTCCTTGTCGGTGTATCTTTCTGAAGTGGCCCCTCTCAACAAACGAGGGACCGTTTATGTAGCTTTGCAGGTGTTCAGAGAAATTGGACTTATATTGGGTATGCTATTGGGAACTCGGGGATTACTGGGCACTTCCAGTTTATGGCATTATATATTTTTGGTCAGTGCAATAATTTCTCTTCTATTTTCACCATTTACGGTTCTGTTCCCCAGAAGTGGTAGATATTTATTGGCTAAAAAGAGAGACCAGGAGCAGGCCCTATCCAGTATGATATTTTTTCAGGGAGCGCATTCTGAGATGGAAGAGTTGTGTCGGAGATTGCGAAATGAAGGACAAATCGATGGCACTCAAGCCGGTAGATCAAACATTTTTTATGAAATCAGGAAGCATAAATCCGCCCTTCTGTTAATCTTTTGCTTCGGCTGCAGTCTGAGCACTGCTGGACGCTATATTCTGGTCAGCTATTCTGTGGACCTTTGCTACAGTCTGGGATTAAGCTACAAAGCAGCGCAAGTGGTAGGAGTCGTGGGACAAATTTTTCCTATCATTGTTTGTCTACTCAATGCTTATATCGTTGAACGATTTGGAAGACGAACCATTTTCTCGTCGGCCGGAATTACGGTGATGTTTCTGCAAATCTGGATCGGTATAATCCTCTTTACCAAATCCTTTGGTGTGATCCATCCATTCTTAGTTTACTCTGGCACAGCAGCGGTTGTGCTGTGGATTGCCTTTGTCCTGGGCGGATTGACGTGTCTCAATTTCGTCGCCAGCGAACTGCTACCGCAAAAATTGCGATCAGCTGGTTTTGCCACATTTTCTGCTCAAACCTGTATAATTGCTGCGATACAAATTCAGTTATTTCCAGTCCTAGAGCATGTACATCTTGGCTATGGACTTCTTTTCGTTTGCATCCCATTCATTATTTCAACTGTCTTGGTTATTCTCTATTTGCCAGAAACCAAACAAAAGTCACTGGAAGAAGTCCAGGACATGATGAACCCTTTGAAGTTGCAAGTTTGCCGACATCATGAATTGCCAGAGGAGAAAGTTGGCCTACTGCGAAGAACTCGTAGCGTAACGTAACGTAACGTAACGCAAGAAGATAAGCAAAAACTTCGTAACAATACTCTCTGTCTCAACTGGAAATGAGTAACGAACTCCTATCTGTGTCTACAATAAAAAAACTAAAATTGTAACTTCAGCACTCTATTCCAAAAAATTAGGGCATTGGGAGGGCTCGCAATCGCACGCTTACGTCTTCCTCAACTTTTCAATTTTCGTTGCTTTGAAGCTCTTGCCAACACTGCTGCATACGCTAGAATTTTTTATGTAGTGTTGTTTCAGTAGCCGATTTCAGTTTCAGTTTCAGTTTCAGTCGGTGGTTCGAAACAGTTTCAGTTTCAGTTTCAGTTTCCGTTGGCAAAGTAAAATAGTTTCAGTTTCAGTTTAAGTTTCAGTCGGCAAAGTAAAATAGTTTCAGTTTCAGTTTTAGTTTCAGTCGGAGTTTCAGTTTCAGTTTCAGTTCGCTTTAAAAACAACGGTTTCCAGCTCTCTGAGTTAATATATATAAAGCACAATTTAATGTTTATTCAGCCTCTTTTACAGCAATGTTAACAGAATCAAAGCTCAAAACCTGAAAAATTTCAAGATTTCAGGAAAGACTGAAACTAGTTTCAGTCCGAGTTTCAGTCTTTTACCCAATATAGTTTCAGTTTCAGTTTCAGTTTCAGTCGGCTGCCTAAAAATGTTTCAGTTTCAGTTTCAGTTTCAGGTCTCTTCTCAAAGTAGTTTCAGTTTCAGTTTCAGTTCAGTGACTGAAACTGAAACCTGCACAAACTGAAACCTAGTTTCAGTTTCAGTTTCAGTGACTGAAACGTCACTATCATCATGTCCAGGCACTCAGAGGCCCTTAAAATGGTGCTCTCCGCTCCGCAGTCCATAGAAAACCGGGCAAGAAGCAGAGATACGAAGGTCACGGACAGAAAACATGACCACCATGGCCAGACTGACGTGCGACAGATTGGCTAACTTCAGCCGAAGCCGAAATAGCCTCAATCACCCTCAGGCCAGACTCCGTTGTATTCTCCAACAGACTATATATACTCCCTCGCCTATCAATAGTGACGAGACGAAGAGGCTGAAACCTAAGTCATCCTGCTTGGAAGGCTGGGGATAAAAATGTGAGGCTGCAGAAGAGAGTCGAAGGAATGGCCGAGCGAATAGATAGGAAAGTAGGAAAGTATCCGCATGTTCATGTAAATTTAGATTAAGATAACTAAACTAAACTTGACGTAGCAATAGAACAGACACAGGGAGACCTTTTTCACCACCCATGCCTATTGCTTTTTTGAATTGTCGCTTTATGGAAAATTTAATAATGCAAATTAGCGATGCAACCATACGTGTGCTTGGCGGGGGGGGGGGGTTTTCACCCCCCCCCAAAGCGGGTCCCTCACCCCCCCCCAAATCTGGATTTTTCCGGTAAAAACCGGAAAAATCCGGTTATTCGGCGGCCTTCATCCGCCCTTCACCCCCCCCCCCCAAATTTCCCCTCCTGCACATGTCTGGATGCAATTGTGGCGTAACCATACCGCTGCTGCAACACCATATCCAGATTCGAAAAAACTTAGGGCCTTTTCAAGAAAGGGTAGAGTAGAGTTAAAATTAACTCGATCCTTTTCAAGAAATAGTTAAATGAGTCAATTTTAACCCTGTGAGTTAGAGAGTTAAAAATTTTAACTCCGCGTGGATTCATGAAAAGAGTTAAAATTAACTCGCTTTAACTCTGCCCTTTTCAAGAATCGCGTGCAGAGTTAAAAACATGTGGAGTTAAATTTAACTCTACCCTTTTCACGAAAGGGTTAAATTTAACTCTGCTTAACTCTTTCTGAGCATTTTCTATTGAAATTTAACCCCAGGCAAAACACGCAGGTTAAGCAGAGTTAAAATTAACTCTATTCATGAAACCATGGGGTTAATTTTAACTCTTGTCATTTTTAACTCCTTTTAACTCTACAGCTTTTAACCCTGCAGGATTAAAGAGAGTTAAAACACGCAGAGTTAAAATTAACTCTGTGCTTTCATGAAAAGAGTTAATTTTAACTCTACTCTACTCTACCCTTTCTTGAAAATGCTCTAAGATTTTACCTGTCGTTGTGTACCTATTAAACTCTTCCATGACATTCATACCTGCAATGAGCCATCGTGTAATCAGAGTTGCGATTGCAAAATCCATCCGTCCATTCGGCATTCCAAAGAAAAAGCAAAAGATAAATCCCATGGAAAAGGATACCAAAAACCAATCCATTTAGCGCCCGAATCAGTGACAGCAAGCGTGCATAATTGCACTATATATAAGAAGAAAAGTAAGCCACTAGAGGGCTCCTCTTCTTGGCATTGCGTAACGGTGTTCCGACCACAGTACGCGAATGTTCCCCCGTTTGGTGGGGGGGGGGGGTAGCTCTCTTCGACAAAGCAAACCCCCCTGTCCGTTTGGTGGGGGTTAGGGTTGAAAAGAGGTCCCCGTTTGGTGGGGGAGGGGGCAGCCAACAGCCAATCAGATTGCAGAGACCCCCTCCCCGTTTGATTTGGTGGGGGGGGGTAGAGCAGAGGATTACGGTAGTTTTTGTTCTATTTGAAAATGGGTCCCCGTTTGGTGGGAGGGAGGGAGTAGCAAAGAGGTCCCCGTTTGGTGGGGAGTATGCAAAAGGGGTCCCCGTTTGGTGGGGGGGGGGGGCAGGCAGAGGGGGGGGTCCCCGTTTGGGGGGGAGTCGTCAACAGCCAATCAGATTCAGCCAATCTTAGTCTGACTTGGCGACCCCCCCCAAACGGGGACCCCTTCTTCCTATCCCCCACCAAACGGGGACCCCTTTTGGAAACCCCCCCCCCACAAAACGGGGACCCTTTTGTATACCCCCCCACCAAACGGGGAGGGGGTATGCTTGTTGACCCCCCCCACCAATCGGGGGAACATTCGCGTATTGTGGGCAGAGCTGGAGCACCGTTACGCAATGTCAAGAAGGGGAGCTCTCTAGTGGCTTATATACTCTTCTTCTAATATATAGTGCGATTATGCACTCTTGCTGACAGACTATTTTCCAATTAGAAAATTTTGTTCCAAACTAAAATTCACGCTAGAGTTTAACCAAGCTACGAAGGGGGGGGGGTTCCTGTTCAAGCTGAACTGACAAAGAATTAAAATGTAACAGCGCGCATTAACACATTCTCCAATTCGAGGGACGTTATGAAAGTCTAGATAAAGAAAGAAATTATTGCAAAACCTGAGATCCGATCCGGATAATTCAAAACCGGTCCAAAAAAACCCGGACCGTAGTGTCGTCATTCTATTCCTAGAGCTCCGTCAAGTTTGAAATTATAATTTTGGAGCTAGTATTCAGTTAATTCTTATTGGAAAAATGAAAGCCAAACATGGGCTCAGATTATATAATGACAATCCTTATTTATAAACCTGAAGGTTTCTAAATAGCGCCTATTCAGATGATTCTTCATCACGCTCTTATTTCTGTGGAATTTAGAAAGAAAACACTGAGTGACAAAAGTCGAACTAAAATAAACTACCGATGCTGCCGTTTGATATTCATTTTTCCTATTGCAGCAACATACCTTCTGGAAGAACTTATATATTGGAGTCTGCTTTGGTGTTATTTGCCCTATTGCCTGATTTGTTTTACTGTTCATGATAAGCAAAAATATTTTTAACAACTTCACTGTTGAGTGAAACCCTCAACCTTAGCAAGATAAAAATGTATTAAGACAGTAATGAATAAAGACTAAAGCGCGAATTTTGAAACACGAACAACAACCTTTAGAACACAAGCATAGCGCTCGAATTTCTTTGAAGTGTTGGGTCTAATTTGCGGGGGAACAGCTGTTAGCGAACAGAGCACTTCTGACAGCACAACAGAGTGTGCCTTGATGCTTGATTTTGATTGGTTGAGCCATTGATCAATCAGAGATGATGCTTGATTTTGATAGGCTGGTTATCGATCAATTAGTAAACATATGATTAGCCGAGTCGAAGTGTTGCTTTATTTTGACTGGTTGAGTGGTCGCTGTGGAAGCCAACCAAAACCAAGGAAGATTTCTGATCGAACGAAGAATCATTTCTGGTAGGTCGATGACTCAGCCAACCAAAATCAAGCAAGATCTGATTGGTCGCTGAGTTAGCCAACCACAACAAGCAATACTTCTGATTGGTTGCTGAGTCTGCCAATCAGAATCAAGCAACCCTACTGATTGCCCATGACTCAGCCAATCAAAATACAGTGACACTACTGATTGGTACATGGCGGCTCAATCAAAAAGAAGCAACTCCTACTGATTGGTTGATGGCTCAGCATATCAAAATGCAGCATATTGATCAGTCATGAATATCTTGTCACTCTTCCTTGGAAAGGTTTAAAACTAACCCATTACGTACCCTTATAATAGTGCGTAGTACCCATGTTACGGACAATGTGTTTAATTGCCACATATGCATATGTGGCAATAATTTCTATCCCATATGAATATGGGATTACTTCTTTGCCCTATGTGACAAAGATCCTTAGCCCCATATGGAAATATCGTCATTTCTGTGTAAATTATCATACTTCAAAAGTTTGTTAAGGCAAATATAAAGATTGAAGGTCGAAATTGAAAAAAGACGAAATTTCTACGTGTGTCTCCTTGACACCCCCACTTAATGATACATTTGTAAAAGTGATTGATCCAGACGCAGCATGAGATGGAGTGAATGATCCAGCAATTATTTTCATTGATCCACCCGTCAATTTTGCACAAATACCGCTTTGAAATACCGCTTAGGAAAACTTTGTTTAGTATAGAAAATCAGTGGTAGATTTCATTATGATTACGTAACTGCAGCAATGCCTTTCAACTTAGTTTACCTGGTTATTCAGGACGAAACAAAGTTTTACTTGCCAAAAGAACTGAATATTCGTGTTCAGCGACGTCAAAAACCTTTATCAACACTGATAATAAAAGAATATAAAATTTTGTCATTTGCGCCCGACCCTGCCCGTTGTCGGTGAGCGGACGGCAAGTCAGACATTCAAAATTTTATATGTGCAAAATTTGAAATTCTCTGCATTTTCGCTCATTTTGAAACAATAAACAATTAGCGCAAACTATATTGAGTTACATCAAACAAAATTAACATAAAATAACAGAAATTAAAAAAATTGGTTGGGGAAAATTTTTGAAAAAAAAAAGGGGGGGAAAAAACAAGGCAAGGAGCAAAAAAAAACGGAGGGGGGAGAATTTTGGGGGGGTGGTTGTGAATTTTTACAGAGTATCCTTTGAAATTCCAATAATATTTAAGGGTTGTTAATCAAACCGATGCAAAACACGTATTATTATGGGTGAATACACTTATCGCAGGCGAAAATTTTTTGAAAAATGGGGTTTTACACAGCAAGCATACTAATGAGGTTGGCAAAAGCCGGCCGGCGGCCGGCCGCCGGCCGACGACTCGCTCGCCGCGATACAAATCTCCAAGCAGAAATTTACAAAATAGAGTAAACTAACCGTAAAATGAACTCCAACTCTAGTTATCTAGTTATCTAGCTAATTTTTCTATGCTGTGCTATTTTTCTAAGATAACATTCTGAAAATAAATATCTTACAAGTTATACTACTGACTGAAATTGCTGAGGGGCGGGCGGGCCTACGGGCTCACCGGCCCGCCGGCCGATGGGCTCGGCCGAGCCGGCCGGCGGCCGGCCGGTGAAACCCCGGCCGACCTCAAACACTAGAGGCAAGCATTTTCTGTTAAAGCCCTGGAAAGTTTTAACCTTTTAAATTGAAATTAAACTTTTTCTAAGCACTTTCGTATTTTCTGGGTTTGTGGATCATTGAAAACAGAAAATTCTCTTTCAAATAATGTGACTCCCGCAGCTGGAGCATTAAGTTGGTTCGCCAAATGGTATTTGGCGAACCACATATAAAAGCGGTATTTGTGCAAAATTGACGGGTGGATCAATGAAAATAATTGCTGGATCATTCACTCCATCTCATGCTGCGTCTGGATCAATCACTTTAACAAATGGATCATTAAGTGGGGGTGTCAAGGAGACACACGTGAAATTTCTAGATTTGAAATTATTGAAGTTATAAAATTTTGTATGTGCAAATTTCGTTGACAAATATTTGGAAATAAGATATTTTTTAGATTTGTTCGACAGATATATTTGTAAAATAAGAGCCATTGTGCATGTTGATGTTCAAAAAATAAATTTAAACTTTTAAAATTTTGAAAATTTAAATTATAAATTATTCGTAAATTCCAAATTATCACTAAACAAATTTAAAATTTTCATAATTTCCAAATATTCGTCAACAAAATTCGTACTTCCAAAATTTTAAATCTAGAAATTGTTTTTTGAATACATGAATTTATGTTTTGAATTTGAAATTTCAAATCTTTAAGTTTAAATTTATTTTTTGAACATTAGTATGCACAATATCTCTTATTTTACAAATACATTACAAACACCGAACAAATCACAAAATTTGAAGTTTCCTAATTTCGAAATATATATATATATATTCGCCGAAATTCGCACTTCAAAATTTTATAACTTCAATAATCTTAAATGCAGAAATTTCATCCTTTTTCATTTTCTACCTTTACTTTGAGTACTTGGTATCAGTTCTAATATCGACGTTGTTAAACAAGAAGCATTGCATTAACAAAAATTTGAACTTGAAGTAAATAAATTACAAAGAATGGCTCATATTTCCATATTGGGCAAAAGATTTTTGTCCCATTTGCGCGTAGGGCAACAAGTTGTCCCATACGCTTATGCGACAGAAATTCTTGCCCCATGCCTATGGGACAGTTACACACATGATCGGTAACATGCATACAATTTACTGCACAAACAACAAATACAAATGCATTAGCACTATGCAAGTCAAATTAACCTTCCAAACAAACTGCAGTAAAATGAATCTAAAGTCGAAGGCAAGCAAAATAGAACATGGATGAAGTCACAAATAAACTTCAATGATAAGACGTCTAACTAATATAGAGCAGATATGAAAATTTACACGAAGTGAAGATACAAAATAAAGGCAAGAAATCGGTAAAGCAATTGTCGACCAGTAGAGAGTCATCTGGGTAACGAAATTCACCGATGCAGTACATGATTTTAAGTCTCTCTCTCAACAAAAACAAAGCTAATTATAGAATCATTGAATCCGCTTTCAGGAATGATTTATTTTCTTGTTCTTTGGACTGCTCCAACAAGTTTAAGTAATGCTATCTCTGAGCCAATCTTCTGCGTCTATAGGGTGGATTACGGGGCAGAACTTCTTTGGGAGTTTGATTTTCTGGCAGGTAATGATCCGGCAGGTTAGCAGGGAGGGTAGGTCGAACCCCAGCAGGTTCTTTGGCAGGTGGCACAGGCTGTTGGCACCAGGGAGTAAAGTCCAGATCACACTCCAGGAGAACATCAATCAAGGTGGCATCGCCACCGTCCACTGACAACTGATGGCGACTGTCCACCGAATACTGGAGCGTAGTAAGGCCAGTGACGCGATCTCGACGTCGGCTGACACGATGCTGGTCAAAGTAGCGTCGAGTATCGCGTGGACGTCGACGCGAGTCATGCAGGTGAACAAAGGTCCCGGATCGATCCGTACTGAGATTGACCGGTCGATCAGGGATCAGATCAGCCTCACGCAGACGAACATAGAATTCATCGTCCTCCAGGCCCCAGCCCCAGTAACGATTGGACATTCCGTTAACGTAGCGATACTGTTCCAATGAAATCAGCAGAATCCCACCAATAAATTTATCATACTGATAGCGCGGATGATACTGCGGTGAAGCGATATGATAAGGTCGCTCGGCTGAAATGAAAAAGATCGATTAGCATACTAACACCCCCGACAATAGACGCATTACATAGCTACCAAACCAGGCAGGAGCTCCAGAGACTAGTTCTCTCTGGGTAAGAGCGCTCACAGCGCCCATTGGCTATATCCTGTTTGGACTAAGGTTTCTGCCTTAGTGACTGCAGGCAGGCGTTTTTCAATATTTCCTTATGATAGCTACCAAGCAAAAATTGATAAACCTATCAATTGATGCAGATTAACTTTAAAACTGTGATTTTTGTTTTTAAAAAGTGTAGCCGCTTTAGAAATTAGGTACATAGTCCGTAAGAGAATCTGTTGGAGAACTTAGAATGAGACACGTACTGGATTGGAGGCAAATTTTGGAAGAGAGGGGGTGACAGCCACTAGGATAGCCAGGAAAAAATCGGGGGAGAAGCCACAATGTTTTAAATTTCTACTGCAATTGAAGTTTCGAAGGCAGAACTTAAGTGGAATCTGCTAGTTTTGGTGTAATTTGGCCTAGAATTAGCGCCACAGGCTCATCTTTTTCGAAATAACCTGCGCTACAACTATATATGTAAGAAACAGAAACTTTTATTTTGTCTCCACTTTCGGAGGGGGATTTCCCTCTCGCTACGCGCCTGGTGACAGCAATCGTTTTGCCAGAATATACCTTTAAGGTAGGAGTGGGGCAGAGAATGGAGAAGCTACGTCGCTGTATGTGAATTCTTCGAAGGAGATGACTCTGCAGGGGCCCGTTGCATAAAAGGCACTACTAATAAATTATTAGTGATTAGATGATCAATGTAGAAGTTTGATTGAAAATAACTAAAGTTGTGGAAGAGCCTGAGGAATATTGTAGATGTCGTTTTGTAGCTTTTGAGATGCTCTAACGAACTATCATATCCTAAATTGGTGTATAATTAAAATTCGGACTAAGCCAACGGAATAACCTTAAAAATAGCATTTTCTCTGGTATTTGTGATCAAACTATTGAGTAGGAAAAAATTATTGAAAGTTTTGGCCATTATTAAATTAATAACTTCATTATCTACAAAATACTACCGAAAACAGCAAAATTTGTTGGTACAATTAATAGCTTTGCTCATTAGTGCTGCTGCACTAATCAACTAATCACTAATAATTTATTAGTAATACCTTTTTATGCAACGGGCCCCAGCATATATGTATATGCTGCTGACTAGTGTTGTGCACCGGCCCAGGTACAGAGTGGGCCGGCCGGCCGGTTGGCCGGCGGCCGCCGCCCGACACCCGGCCGCCCGCCCGGCCGGTGACAGGCCGGCCGGTCAGACACAGGCAGGCCGGCCGGTGACAAGCCGGCCGGTCAAATGTGAAGCGACATACCGGCCAGTGATAATTTCTGCAGCTTATCGAATTAAAATTGCTAAAATCTGCCTTGAAAACTATCAAAAATCTTAAATTTTTATTTGTATTTTGGCCGGCCGGTGAAGGCCGGTGCACCGGCCGGCCCACGAAAAATTGGGCCGGTGAACAACACTACTGCTGACTGAGCAATGATTAGCATTCCAAATCTAGCTGGCACAACCTAAGCTAATCTGGAAGTCGGAAAGAATGTAAACAGGGCATACCAAAGCAAACAAAGGCCAAAACTAATCAAAAAGCTTTCATCAACAGTCCACTACAGGGGCGGATCGAGGGGGGGGGCGAATCGAAGGTAGACAAAATTAAGGAGAAAAATAGAAAACAGGGCAAGAAAATCAAATAATTCCGCGCCTTCGGCGTGAATTTTCTGCTTCTTGACAATATATCTATTATGTGTATTAACGAATGCGTCCGAATTTTCGTAGAAAATTTGCATTTTCGCCTAAAAATGTGTGCATTTTAAAACATTTTCGCTGTTCTTTCAACTACAAAGAATTAAAGATTTGAAGTCCGATTTTACTGCAAAACAAAAACTTTCTCCAACTTCTGGGAGCGAGCCCCTCAGACCCCGCAGTAATTAAATTTTTCCCATGGGGGGTCGCACCCCCCGTCACAAAATCCTGGATCCGCCAGTTCCATATACTATTATAAGAAAAAGAGTAAGCCACTAAACCCCAAACACCTGCACAAGCCGCCACTCTGTCCTTTCCGGCCCTGATAGTTAAGTTTTTGGCCCGCACGGCCCAGCCTGCAAAATTTTGCATTTTCCAAAAATGTAGAAATTATGCAAAAGAACGTTTTTCCAAACAACCTGCAGACCTCTGCTTAGCTACTTTTCTTCTTATATATAGTTGCGTAACGGTCGTCCTACCAAAATACGTCAATGTCCCCTACAGGAGCACATTCACACATTCTCGTCGGAACACCATTACGCAATGGTAAGATGAGGGTCGAGCAGGTTACCGTTTTCTTATATTAATTTAATATCATTATAGACTCCTGCTATCATCAGTTTTTACCTTACCAGGAAATTTGTAGAGTAACTGAGGATTCATTGGAAGGAGATCCACATCATGCATGGCGAGATAGTCACAGCCAGATCGAATTGATTCATAGTAGCCCACGTTGATAAGAGAGGCACGATTAAATCTAAAGCCATCCATTTGATTCAAGACCAGAATCGAAAAGGATAAATTCTGAGTCCTTAGAAATCCACTCATGTAAGGAATGAACGAAATCAGCTCCTGAAATAAAAAACGCTGCCAGCACACGCTCGCTGTATCTGCCACAGTAAAGTAGATACGCAAATAAACTTGTATATATATATATATATATATATATTTTAACTCGAGTTTCCACATGAATAGCTGAGTTCAACAGTTTAAAGCGCAGGTTTAGTAAGTAACTATCATCTCGTTGGCTGGATAACATTTAGAGATTATTACGTTAATTTTAAGGAGGTGAGCCATTTCCACGAATACACGTAATCCAATGTGAAAGCAACGTGAAATGGGAAAATTCAAAATTGGAGCCATTGAAAGTGTTAAACTTGTTAGCGAGCTTCTAACAAGTAATAAAACCAAAAAAGCGATTGAAATTATCTGTATTACAGAACAAAGATTACCTCAAACCTGTCCCTGTAGGGCACAACCACACATAGGCTATGTTCAGGAGTGAGGGTTCTAGCCTGAGTCGGCTCCAACTTAATCTGAATAGCGGAGCAATTACAGGCAGCCCGCTGTTCAGCATGATTAGTCGGTCCGCCAAATCGTCGACCCGCAGCCGCAGCACAGGCAGAATGAGCCGCACTATTGTCCCAGGAAAATTTGAATCCCAAATAAAAGTCCACAATCAGCCACAGGACCAGGGCAACAATCAGAAGGCGATTAGAGAATCGTGATTTCTTCATGCAGCCACCGCCAGATAACAGATCCCACAGTTATTGTAGGAACAGATGCACAAATCATCAGTTCATCACAAATTATATGCAAAAGGTCTGTAAAAGGTTATATAGAAATGAGGACATAGAATCATCAAAAGACAGCTCCGCTCCTCACACATTTAGCTATTTAATGAAAATTAGCCGTTTATGCCTTATTACTTTTATAAGCCATAGAGCTTAAACAAGAGTACATAATAGATAAGAGTAAGAAACTCTTACGCTAGCATGTATATACAAATAATATAAGGTATGCTCGGTTCATTAACTCGGGACCCCCCCCCCCGCAACTTCCGGGGGGTCCCACTTTGCACTAAATACACGCTTTCATATCAGCGTGTGTCTGCTCGCTGATTGGCCCGTTAGCCTAAGGCTTATGGTAGGTAACTTATTAGTTAGTTTTATTAATTAATTTATAACTTTAATTAGGTTAATGAATCGAAAAACTAATTAGACAACTTTGTAGCATTTTTTCTGCTCTTTCCAATGATATAAAAATTGTTGCATAATACAAAAATTCGAAGGAATGTAATGTGCAACAATTTTTATATCATTGGAAAGAGCAGAAAAAATGCTACAAAGTTGTCGAATTAGTTTTTTGATTGCATTAACCTAATTAAAGTTATAAATTAATTAATAAAACTAACTAATAAATCACCTACCATAAGCCTTAGGCTAACGGGCCGATCAGCGAGCAGACACACGCTTATAGGAAAGCTATATTTAGTGCAAAGTGGGACCCCTCCCGGAAGTTACGGGGGGGGGGGTCCCGAGTTAATGAACCGAGCATACCTTACATGATTTGTACATGCTAGCGTAAGAGTTTCTTACTCTTATCTATTATGTACTCTTGGCTTGAAGTCATGGTCCACACAGGGGCGGATCCAGGGGGGGGGGGGGGCGAGAGGCGGCCGCCTCCCCCGTCGCAGTTAGAAAGTAGGGACAATTAAGGAGAAAAATGGGAACAAGGGCAAAAAACAAGCATTTCACGCTTGCGGCGGGAATTTTCTACTTTTTAGCGACATATTTATTGCATCTTGTATGACGGAAAAGCTTGAACTGCAGCCGAGTTTTTCGGAGAAAATTACTATTTTTGGCTAACAATGAGTAGTATATACTTTAAAAAATTCTCTCAGTTTTTCAAAATGAAAGGAATTAAAGACCTGAAGACCAATTTTATTGCAAAAACAAATAATTTCTTCGGCGTCTGGGGGGGGGGCTCTGCCATCCAGACCCTCAGTGGAAACAATTTACAGCCATCCCCGCCACCAAATCCTGGATTCGCCAGAGGGTCCACAAGATATGTTTTAGAATTTTTGGGTCTTTTAAAGATTACCCCCCTCCCAGTGCTACAATTTCTAACACTCGACCAATCCAGCTGAAAATTGGTATGGGTATAATGTCTTCAACCACGCTGACTTCAAATATCGTAAAATTTTTCGATTTCGCAAATTTCGATTTCGATTCGCAAGGGGGGCCAAGGGAGACCAAATAAGTTTTGTCTTCGATATTGCTGAAAAGTTGCATACAGGGGTTTTCTGGGTCGCTGAGCACGAATCCGAAGTCAGTTTTTCGATTCAGCGTTTTGTTAGCTCAGCATAAACTTACATGCTTAACTTACAACTTTAGCTTATACAGAGCTAAAGAAAAACTAAATCGAAATACGGACTTCAGATTCGTGTTCAGCGACCCAGAAAACCCCTGTACGCAAGTTTTCAACAAAATCGATGACGAAAAAATTCTTGGTTCCCCTTTGGTCCCCCCTTGCGAATTGAAAAAAAATCGAAATTTGCGAAATCGAGAAATTTTGCAATATATGCGTATATATATTTGACGTCAGCGTGGTCGAAAACATAGCCATACCAAATTTCAGCTCAATTGGTCAAGTTTTAAAAAATTTAGCACTGGGGGGTTATCTGGAAAAGACCCGAATGTTTTCCAGCATAGGGGGTCCCCCAGAGGCTCACTATCTGGCTTTCCTACAGGGAGAAGGGGAGGGGTGGTGGCGGCCCCCCAGAAATTGATTTCCCTCCAGACTTGGATCCCCCCCAGGATTGGGCCTTCTCCCCCAGAACTCTAACGTGCCCGAAAAAATAGGGTTTTGAGGGTAAATTTGGAAAAATGTTTCCGGCTTCGCCGGATTTTTAAACATTTTAAGCATTTTTAGCTATTTTAAGCTTAAATTCAGGTTAAAATAGTTAATTTCTAGCTCAGCAGCAAAAATTAGCTATTTTTAAGCATTTTTGAAAAATCCTCCCAGACCTGGGGGGGGGGGAGACCGAGACTTCCCCACCCCCCAGAAATTTTTGCCGAGGAAAAGGCCAGCCACGCTGGTAAAACTATGGTTTAATGAAACAGCCAAAATACAGGGGTTTTTTACTGTGTTGTGCAAGACCAAGAAAAAGCCTGCGTTCTCATTGAAAACAGCCATTTCAAGAGGGGAAATACCCAGCGAAGCCGGACATCCTTAAAACATTTGCCTGTTTTCAGTTGAAACTTGGGCATCGGGGAATGGGCACTGGTAATCCCAGTGAGAGAAGGAGAAGCCCAAAATCTGGGAGAGGTTACGGTTTAGGTGGGAAAGTTTCATGGGCCGGGCTCTTCTGTAAAATATGTTGTTCTATTATATATTATATACTAAATTTTCTATTGAAAACGAAGCCCTGGAACACAGTTTGAACCGCTCTAACCTCTAACCGGGCATTAGTAACGCGGGGAACTCCTTCTTATTTTAATGAATCTAACCATAGAGTGAGCTACAGACACATACGTACAAGCTCCCGCAACTTATAGAGCAGACAAAACTTGACAGGCATCTCTAGTTCCTCCCTACAGTACGTACGTAATTATCAGGAAATCACTGGCTAGGAAAATCATTGTCAGGAAATTATTTCAGAAAAAATGAAGGGAAAGTTCATCTCCTAATATTATATATATATCACGTATATCTTTATATAAACGGATAAGAAGGCAAAAATGTAATAATTTGGCGATACTAAGGCAAATGCACACCTATGTGTAACTGTTGTAAAAACTAACAGATTTAATTCAAATTTGGTATGTATTCGTTTCAAAACATTTTTGATCGATCTGCAGCAAAATTTAAAACTTAATATTTTCTCCAACGGAACCAAAATTTCTTGTTTTGAATTTTGCTAAAAAGTTGTATACAAGCGTTTGCTTGTTCGCTGAACACGAATCTGAAAATCAATTTTCGTGATTTCGTGAAAATCGAAAAGTGATTCGTTAACTAGATATAAGCCTAAATGACCGCTACAACTAAATATAACCTCACTCTAAAACAAAAACAGACTCTACATAACTCTTTTCTTTAAACTCCTCCCACATATAGCGTTCAGACTTCTTGCCTGTTCTATTCTTTAAAAGAATAGTACTTATGATTGAAAAGGATCCTACACGTACGTATATATTCCAATCCTGATCAATGGGACAAGGGCACCTCAGCATCTAAGACAGTGCTGGCATACCAAGAATCGAATCGCAGTAAAAACAAGACAAGCCAGGAATACTCTCAATCTTTTGCCATTTTAATAACAATATATTATCCAAGCGCAGAAACTGTATCAAAATAAAGACTCCTAAATCTCCAAATGGATTCGTTGGAGGACAAAAAATCAAATATATACTCCAGCCGAAAAAGCTTATTTCAGTTAAGCTTTCTGGAGACGTCCTTAACAAACGAAATTTATACTCTTTCCAACTAGAAAGAAAGAAACCTTAGAACGTGGGCCACAAAGCTAGCGTCAGCTAAAACAGCTAAAGCACTGAAGATTAACATATATATTATATAAACACATATCCTGTATACATACATGTAGTCGTAGTTCACAATATCAAGCTTTAACCTACTATACTATAAGCTGAAAAACGACTAGGCTGGGTGGAATGAAAGGTTATATCTAAAATCCCGGAGGCCAAACAGCATCAGAGATAAGTCTAACCGCCATAAACATGACAGCCAAACAAAGCCGAACCCTAAAGCAAGGAAAAGCCAATAATATATTGCAGAAGCATTACTCCTAGGACTAAGAATAATGTTTGTCACGAATAAACACAAAGGTCACATTTTCTGAAAAAATGGGCCTCTGGCACGAAATCCTGTAAAGGGAGCCCTCCTCCTATTTTTGTCAGGAAAATTGTCCGTCCAGCCTAAATGAAAGCTAATCTATCCGTGAACCAAAAGGTTTATACGTATATACATAGGACATACAGCCACAGAAAAAGAGCTAGCAGCCTAGATATTGCAAAATAGGCCTAAGCTGACTCGCCCCAGTTCACGCTGAGACAGAAAAAACTTCAAACACAATCGTTAACTCTATCCCTTACATGACTTTTAGGTCATCAAAAACAATAGAACTATACGATCAAAAGCAATAGCTAGTATCTGAGTTAAACCATCACAGAAAAACTGCACAGTACAGGCAACAAACGATATACTGTACTAAAGCAAGCGATATCCCCTCTTTGTATGGTTATAGGCGGACCACCGAACCCCAGGTGCTTTGTAGCCAAATCTAAGTAGAATTCACTTAACGAGATTAAATAGAATCTCAGTCAACTGAAGTCTAACTGATAGATAAAGCTAAATGGCAGGATCACTATTCCAAATGGCAGGCTGCAAGCTGACTGCGGTTAACTTAGCTTCGAATAATGAAATCTACGTCTAAAACTGTTCATCATTTTATTGGAGACGTATTTTATGGGAATAGATAACAATGTCGTAAGAGCCCTCTTACGAACAATCTTACATATATTATAAAGTAGCACACTAGTAGAAAGAGTACGCAATGTAAGAGTACGCTTTGCCTCTAGGCAAGCTCTATGTTATCAGAGCAAAAACTATGCTCTGCACGCAGAGGATTTTGGCTCGAGGCTCAGCTCGGCTCGAACAACTTCTCCCGAGCCAGTTATATTAAAATGCGTATGGTGTCTTCTCTTCCTATTGTAAACTCTGGTTGCGGGGATAGGTCTTGGAACAAAAAGTATCGACGGTACTCACCTGGGGCAAACTCCATAGAACTTCTACATGGTTATTACTTGCATCCTAGTATAACAGCACTTGTACTACTAGTGCTAATTCTAGTTACCATTACAGTTTTATGCGAGACTAGTTAAGTTAAGTTAAAGTTAAGTTAAGTTAAAACAGTTAAGCTAGTATATATAATATAATAGCTTATATATATATACACAAGAACAAAAAGTGCTCCTTCATCGCATGTAAAATACATATGAGTCTCCGAAGGCAGGTTGTACATAAGCAAAAACTAGCCTGTAAAATACATATGAGTATTGTAGTGAGGTTGTAAATTAAGGAAAACAAGTTGCAACAGCTTAACATATGAGGCGTCGTACAATGAGGCTCATATCGGCGTATGCCATAATGTAATCTGTCGATATCTGACCTTCATATAAATACTGCATAATGCTCTTCATTACAAAACTGTCCTTCACACAACTGGTCGCTTAGTCATTGTACTGTGCATATGGTCTATGCGGCACTCGGACTCAGAGCCAAGTGGGGAAAGCATTATACGTATATATAATGTATGTGTAGTGTGTCATGAGCCGTTCGGTGATTGTTTGGTATGCGCACACCTTACAAAATTTTCAAGTTTCTCAAAACCATCTACTTTGGTATGCGCACACCTTACAAATTAAGAGGCATACGGTAAAAGGCATCTACTTTGGTATGCGCACACCTTACAAAACGGTTCTCTACTGTATATTCCCTAGTATTTTCTGGTTGTTATTGTCCAAGTGGGATATTTTAACGAGTTTATAAAATTTACGTCGGATCTTTTACGGTTCTAGAGAAAATTCACCTCAAAGCAGAGGTATGCATGTTGTAAGTGCATAGGAAATCGGAAAAGTGTCGATTATAATTCTGCGCCAAAAAAATCTCGAAACTGGTGTGAAGTGAAGTACCGAGTAACATTTTGTATCGTTTTAAACCTCTAAACAGATACTGTATCACTGTTGAATTAGAATTTTGAATAAAGCATTTAAAATTTTTTAATGAATTTTGGAAGTTAGCGAACTGCCGAAAATCGCTGAATTGTATCGTGTTTGGTGACCAAAAATGGCGGTCATTAGGTTTGACTACATATTATAAAAAATAGAGATCCTAATTAAAAATTCGAACTCCACAATGACACAGTATATGTATAAAGGTTTCAAACGATACCCAATGTCACTTGGAATCTTTTGCCAGTGTCGAGATTTTTTGGCGCAGAAATTTGGTTTTTTCTGCATTAAGTGGGTGGGGTCTAAAAGCAGGACCAGGACCAGGACCAGGACCACTTCAGGACCAGGACCAAAGGTCTAAAACCAGGACCACCCTCAGGACCACTTTCAGGACCAGGACCAGGGGTCTAAAACCAGGACCAGGACCAGGACCAAGGGTCTAAAACCAGGACCATTTTTCAGGACCGCCCTCAGGACCACTTGCAGGACCAGGACCAGGGGGTCCAAAACCAGGACCACTTTACACGGACCATGTATTTTTAGCCACTTAATGCAGAAAAAACCAAATTTCTGCGCCAAAAAATCTCGACACTGGCAAAAGATTCCAAGTGACATTGGGTATCGTTTGAAACCTTTATACATATACTGTGTCATTGTGGAGTTCGAATTTTTAATTAGGGTCTCTATTTTTTATAATATGTAGTCAAACTTAATGACCCCCATTTTTGGTCACCAAACACGATACAATTCAGCGATTTTCGGCAGTTCGCTAACTTCAAAAATTCATTAAAAATTTTTAAAGGCTTAATTCAAAATTCTAATTCAACAGTGACACAGTATCTGTTTAGAGGTTTAAAACGATACAAAATGTTACCCGGTACTTCACTTCACACCAGTTTCGAGATTTTTTTGGCGCAGAATTATAATCGACACTTTTTCGATTTCCTATGCACTTACAACATGCATACCTCTGCTTTGAGGTAAATTTTCTCTAGAACCGTAAAAGATCCGACGTAAATTTTATAAACTCGTTAAAATATCCCACTTGGACAATAACAACCAGAAAATACTAGGGAATATACAGTAGAGAACCGTTTTGTAAGGTGTGCGCATACCAAAGTAGATGCCTTTTACCGTATGCCTCTTAATTTGTAAGGTGTGCGCATACCAAAGTAGATGGTTTTGAGAAAGTTGAAAATGTTGTAAGGTGTGCGCATGCCAAACAATCACCAGCCGTTCGTGTAGTGTTCCGAGAACACATTAGGTGCGCCGTAGTGTTTCGGGAAATATGCCATTGTGCTTCGGGAAACATCAGGTTCAAATTGAGCAGTCGTAGTTCGCTTCAGTCCATTTCTTCCAGGCCACAATGTAATCATGTCATGTCTATTCATTTGTTTTTCCTGGAAAAGGCTGATGCTGAAGTTCTTGCTTGAATGATGCCTCAGTGCTTGATGCTCTAATGTGCACTGCACTGTGACGCCAATATGAGCCTCGTTGTAGGACGGCTCATATGTTAAGCTGTTGCAACTTGTTTTCCTTAATTTACAACCTCACTACAATACTCATACGTATTATAGGAATAAGTTAAGTTTCGTACCAACTTTTTATTTTCCTTTTATGTACGTATGTTACAGGCTAGTTTTTGCTTATGTACAACCTGCCTTCGGAGACTCATATATTATAGAAACAAGTTAGTTTACGTACCACTATTTTTCCTTTTTCGGAATTTATTTCTGGGTTGAAGTGAACAAAAACAGAAGCCCGTCCAATATTAAAGAAATAAATAAAATACACTCTCGTGCTAATTCCAACATTTTCCAGTTATCATATGTACACGTAAAAACACATTAAATTCCTATATTAGTAGTGCATGCGACCTCTGCCAGACTTGGTTCAAACACTTGCGGCTCATCAGTGGAGAAGTGCAGAACTAAGTTCTTTAGGATGCTTTGGAAAAATCTTTTACAAAATAAGTGAAAGATAGTTTCGCCGCCAGTCGCCTCATAAAGTGTCATTAGTGTGGTGAACAAACATATATGACATCCAAAATGTGAAAAATTTTTCAGTTTGAAAACTGTTAACAATGGATAGGGTAAGAAATTGGACAATTCCCTAATATTTCGATAATTAAAATATTTAAAACATGAAACATGAAATTTTAACAGAATGAAATTAATAAATTTCATCACGTTTCTTTAAATTATATATATTTTTGATAAGTATATACTCAGAAAGGAGGAACTCGATAGATTCTGAAGACAAGACAAAAACTATTCTCGTTCCAACATATGAAACATTTCTCATTTTGAAAACTGTTAACAAAGGGCAAGAAATTGGACAATTCCCTAATATTTCGTTAATTAAAACATTTCAAAACATGAGACGTGAAATTCTAAAAGAATGAAATTAATAAATTTCATCACCGTTTCCTTAGATTATATATATATATTTTTTTTTGATAAGTACTCAGAAAGTAGGAGCTCGATTCTGAAGACAAGACAAAAACTATTCTCGTTCCAAAATTTATTTTACATGCGACGAAGGAGCACTTTTTGTTCTTGTTTTTTATTATTTTATATATGTATGCTCCTGAAGGTACGTAAGTATATCTTTCAACAGTAGCAACCAAGCCAAACCACAGCTCGTACCGCTTACACTGCAAATACGCTTACACTTACTTACATGCAAATTATATACTGTCAATGCAGGAAACCTTTACGACACAATTTATATTACCCTTCTGCAGTTATATATATGCAAAATTTCAGATGATTGCAACTTATCTAAGTAGCCAGTTATAGACCGTGCTGTATGCTGTACTTCAGCAGCACTCTACTGCAGCGCAAACGTCACTGCCAAAGAAGGAAAACTATATATAGGGCACGATTTCTAAAGATATTATGCACTTGCCTGCAGAATTTCTGGCGATTGCTATTTATCTGTTGCTAGTATTAGGCCGTGCTGTATATACTTGAGCAGCACTCTACTGCACCGCAACCAGATGCAAATTATACTGTTGATGACGCAAACTTATACGGCACTATTTCAATTGCTCTTCTGCAGTTATATGCAAAATTTTGGACAATTGCATCTGCAGCTAGTTATAGGCCGTGCTGTACTTCATCAGCACTCTACTGCATCCCAACCAGATGCAAACTTTACTGTCCAATTCCTCTTGAAAATTTTGACGAATTTTGAAAATTTGATTTTGAAATTTCTGGACAAATTTAGCCTGTTTCCAGTCAGGATAGTTTTGCCAACTTCTAAACTTCGAACTGTATATATCACCTAAAAACTCAGAACTTTATGCCGACTTGTTAAACCAAGAGTTTAACCTATAATAGGACTTCACACAAACGCCCTATTATAGACTCTTGGCTTAACCCACTGACTCAATTTTCAAAGTTGTACAGAAATAACGAAGCTCAGCAAACACCTATTCTGGTTCCATAAAGTTATAAAGAAAATAGGAATCAAACTACAAAGCAAAGCAAAATTGCAACTATTAATACACTGAATGCTCAATTTTGCATTTGGAAGTTATCCTACAACTAGCCCAAAAACTGTAATCGGCATAAGTTCAACTATGAACTACATAATTGAGTAACACTCCTCATTACTACGTAAGACTACTGTTCTACCTAAGACTAGAACATTAATAGCAACCGAACACAGTGAAAACGAAACATTTATTTCCTTCAGAAGCTAACAAACCAAGTACTTTAAGAAATACAAAGAAGCTGTATCTCCATGAAATGTCAAACATCAGGACAACTTGAACAAGTGACTTAGTGATTAACAGCTCACACACAGTACAATCTAATCTGGAGCTTTGACATAATAGTATAGGATAGAGTTAAAAGTGGGTGCAACAATCGCACATTCAAGGGTTCTCACTAAAAAGTTTTTAAAGTTTTAATTTTGAAATTTACAAAGCTCTCTTTCTAAATATCCAATTTTTTGAAAAATATTTTAAGAACGACAGTTAAAGAAGGCTGGATTGGTTCCACGTGTTCACATTTTGATTATCTCTCATTTGGCAATCAAAACGACTACATTTCTTTATCTCGTGTCAAAGCTTAGGAGATTCTACTGCAGACAATAATATTATAGTCTCGTATATACGTTTACAAAAACAAAATATAATACGCAGGCTAAACAAGCAAACAACACTCATGGATATTGAAAGTAAAATAATTATAAATGTCTCTGACCAAATGAAAAATCTAAGCATCCTTCTTATCCTTCTTATTGATATCCACATCTAAATACAAAATAAGAGAGACAATGACAAGACAATACAATTAGTATATCGCTTCAAAATTCTTTAAGCCCGGTTAATCAGTTTCAGAAATTTGAAGACAACCTTGTCGGCCAGGTGTAGTCTCGCCCAGGCATAAGTCTCACCGAGGCACAAATAGTCTCACTCAGGCACAGTGAGTCTCACCCATGCACAAGTCTCGCTGAGGCACAAAAGTCTGACACAGGCACAAAATTGTCTCACCGAGGCACATAGTAGTCTCACGGAGGCACAATTATATCAAAAACCAAGTGTACATAGATTCTGACTTTAACTTGATGCCAAGCAAGATTAATGTAATAATGCAAAAATGTAATATTTGCGTTTAAACTAAATTAAATTTGTTTGTTATTTAAGTTCACAAATAATTAAGAAATTTGTAGAATATAACCACAAGAGATAAGACAAAAGCGGCTGGTGTACTCTTTGGTTCTTACACATTCCAAAACCATATATATTTTTAGTTTGTGAGAAAATTTATACAACCTTCTGAAACGTCTTTTTTCCAAACCACAGAAACAAGAAATAAGGAAAAGGTTTCCGATTCTAAATTCCTACTTTAATTCAAATTTGTGTTCACATCTATTTAGGCTTCAGATTCCAATACATTCCTTCTGAAATAGAAAACTTGTCTAATCTAAGAAACTACATGTTATTGTGAAAATAAAATTGTTAAGCTATTGCCAAAAGTATTTTGTTTAGTAGTGTCCAAAGGTTCCAGTTTTGTGTTAAAGCGTTGTATTTCAAGTTCATGCTTAATTTAAAACCTAAAATTCTCTTCTTAACCCTTAATTAATCAATGACAAAAAGTTGTAACCTTTAGCCATATGGTTTCGAAAATCACTCGAAAAAATCACATTTTCTTGAGCCTTCGAAATTTTTGAAAAATTAAAAATGATAATTAAAACTGCAGCAACAAACGACAGCTCTAGTGTATGGATGTAATGATTTGCTTAAGAGTATATATTAGGGCGTCGTCTCAAGAAGACCAGGTCTTTAAAGACGTCGTATGTCTTACTAAGACCTGGTCTTTGGTCTTACTAAGACTTTTCATGTTTGGCCGCCTAGCGACCTTTGACATGATAGCTGTTGACATCCACGGGTCTTACTATTACCGCTACTACAACCTAACTAAACTGCATGCATATAAAGGCCAGTGCATTTATTATCTTATACAAACCCAAACTTGCTGCTTCTCGGGAACTTTGTTGGAAAGGTCAGTTAGTTAGTGACCTTTGTCACAATTTCTGCTCGGCATGAAACATGTATGCATATTCGCACACTAAATATAGGAAGAAAGGACAGATAGAAATGGGTGTCTGCAATTAGAATAGTGGTAATTTAGTTTTAACAGTGTATCTTTAAGAAAAGAGAGTTTAGACATGTTGCTGAGGAGCATTGTCTATTGCCTGCATATGGTGTTTTTGGATGCTACTCGAGAAAACTGGGGTTTCTAGAGGTAACAAAGATGAAAGCATCCATTATGATGTAGTGCTACAGACACAGTCATACAAGTTAGGTGCATTCACTCGCTGACCACTCTGCCAGACTGATACTAGTATTCGGCGGGCGTCGTCAGTGGCGTACCGACATACTAGTTGCAGCTTTAGGTTTTTAGAACCCCCGTATTAAAAATCAATTGAAATGCGTTTCTGCCCTGTGGTCCCATTCACACGTGCTACTTAGTATATATATATATGCATGCAAACACAAAAAACAAAAACGGTGATACCATGTATTAGGCGGGCCGAAGCCATATTAGACTGTAGGGTGTTATCCCTGGTATTAGACGTGGGCGAAGCCCAAATTAGACTGTAGCATTCGTATAGGTATTTGCGTATAGCTAATTGTGCCTCAGTGAGACTGATTGTGCCTCAGCGAGACTTCAAGTTCTGTCTTAAATTTTGTGCCTCTGTGAGACCATTTTGTGCCTCAGCGAAACTACATTGTGCCTGGGTGAGACACAATCGTCGGCCAGTACAAACCACAAAAACATCTGTTAAACAACACGGACGACAACTTCAATGACAACTTAGTGTACGACGATTTTTTCTCAACATTAAGAAAAATATGCTAGCTAAAATGTTAAATATGTACGTTAAAATACTGTCCGTCTTCGCACTGTAGGGGCCGATGTTATCAAACTTGGGTTTTCTGAAACCCGGGTTTCGCTGTTTTTGGCGTTAACCCTGAAACAATGAGGTTGAGTTAACCCTTGGGTTAACCCAATGTTATCAAACAACTTATGGGTTGGGTTTCATAAACCCATTTTATTTGAGTTAACCCTGAGTTGAGTTAACCCTAAAATCCAGAATAGTTAGCCCGGAATTAACCCCAAAATAGCTGTGGCGTTTGTCCATATTTTTGGAACCAGTAAAGGCGTAAAGGTCAAACGAGCGAAACCCATAAATTACATAGAATAAAATCAGAGTTTCAGGCTCAACCCTCCTCATTGAGCAGCATTGAGATTTGGCCATTTTAACCCCAATTTAACCCAAAACCCGGTTATGAAACCTGGGTTTCAAAAACCCAGTTTTAACCCAACTTTGATTCCATCGGGTTTAGGTTGATAATCCATTTTTAACCTGGGTTAGGCTTGAAACCCAGGTTTGGCCCTTTGATAACATCGGCCCTACGTTTCATAAATACCATAACGTGCCCATTTCTGTTAAGTCACATTTTGAGTGAAATGTAAAACATCATGCAAAATGGAATGTAAAATTTTTGAAGTGACTTCACCAGCCTTTATCTATCTACCTTGAAACTGGCCTGGCTATCCTAACAAGGGAGGGCCCACGGAAAATTCGAAACCAAAGAAAATCACTAGAATATGCTAAAAAATGGTTGCATATGCATACACAAACCAATACAGGAACCTGGAAAACAGGAGAACAGAGAGAGAGAGAGAGAGAGAGAGAGAACAGAAAAGAAAGGGTTCAATAATCGTACCTACATACCGTCCAGACCTGCATCCAGCGGACGCTTTCTCCCCTTGTCAGTCATTCGTTCCATTCCCAGGACTTTGTAAACCTGTCCAAAAGCTACCAGACGCAAAGCGTGCTAGAAAACCAAAATAATTCTGTGAGAAGCACTTTGTCCTTTAGTCACTAAATGTATGTATGTATGCAAATGCAAGTAACTATGTATTACGTAATTATGTACGTAAGTATGCAATGTTAAAAACGAGAATAGAAAAAAGTTAAATCTTCTAATGGAAATACTAACCTGAGCTGAAGCAGTTATATCCTCTCTCTGTTGACGATTCATATTACGAAGAGCATCAACATTGTCCTTTTCACATGGATCCAAAAGTCCCGGACCATCTATACGTAACGAAGGCAAAACTTTTCCAATTGACTAAGATTTTACCATAAACTATGTTCTACTACAAAGGAAAGCTTAGCCAATTTTATGGCAACAATTTCACTGTCTAGTCATTTGCTTTGCTTTCAGAGCGATTCTTGCAAAAACATATCTTTTAAACTGGTGCACGTAACAAATTGTAATTATACCAAGAGTACATAATAGATAAGAGTGTGACAGCTAGCAGGCTCTTTGTTATCAGCTCTCGAGCCATGCTATGCACGCTAACGGTCCACCCACCCACCCCCACCCCCGCGCAATTGCGTACCTAGTGGGATTGCGTACACCCCCCCCCAAATCAGTACCCAGTACGTAATTGCGAATGCTCACTTTTCTACCGTAAACCACCCCCCCGCAACTGTGACCTATCATTCGTCAGTTGAAAGAATGATAGGTCTGTTTTGCGGGGAGCGGGGTCGAATGATAGGTCACATTTGCGGGGGAGGGTAGGGTTCCCTCCTATAGAACAGAGTGAGCATAAGCAATTGCACACTGGGTACTGATTTGCGGGGGGTCCTCTAGATACACAATTACGGGAGGGTGGGCCGTTAGCGTCAGAGCATGGCTCGAGAGCTAATAGCAGAGAGACTGCCAGCTGTCACACTCTTATCTATTATGTACTCTTGGTTATACTCACTATACTGCAAAACACCAGATCCTACAGCTTCGAAGATTCTCCTGAAAGCTTCTCCAGCCGACACTTGACTTCCAGCAGAACTAATAGTCTTTTCAACCAACAATTCCAAAGCCTACAAACAACGTTTGTGAAGAAATGGACTGTGGAACAGTGCATTATCACTGCAAAAACATGCACACAGTTAAGCAAAACAATTAGGGCAGATAGAGTCAAAGAAGCCACAAGTCCGCGGATTCCTGAAGATACGATGACATCACAGCTAGAGAAATAAAAATTGAATCGCCTGAAGATGAAGACCACGGTGAGACAAGCCGGTGAGATTTTGAGCTGTCCCAGGAAATCGTTAACCCGGCGTACCCACCTCGACTGCTCCCAAGGCCTGGCCGTCCTGTGGTATGACCCTCCCCGGGTGCTGGACTTTCTCCCGGGTACCGGGCGCCTTTAGCCCGGCTATATGGTCTCACCGATTGGCCCCAGATATGATGATGATGAGACAAACCGGTTGTGAAATAAGTTTGGTCTGATTCTGTGTCCAAGTTTTGATCGTCATTTTTCTAGTTTCGCAAAAGAGTAATACAAATCGAGCGTATAATATGTACAACAGAAGTCTTACCCATTCAGATAGGGGTTGCCAAGTTGGAACCCGTTTGCACAAGTCTCCCATGATTCTCAGAATAACCAGACACGACTGCAGATTAGAGCATCTAGCCTAAAAATGTTTCAGATCACATTATAATATGAATGGCAAACCCAACGGTTGGCATTCTGAATCACAAAACGTTTTTATCATCTTTTTAACAAGACAAGACAGTAACAAATAGCAAATAACCTATAGATTAAGTGACTGTCGCAAACTAAATTACAGCTCCCTGCTATGTACTCAGAGAGGCCACGAACATCTGGGTACAACGCGTTTGTCTATTATTTGCCACACAGGTGTCACATTATAAGTCTTTCTTTAGTGTACATCAATTTTTCAAACTGTTTTTGATTTCGATGATTTCAGCTAAGCGAATTGCGGCGATGGCGATGATCTTATGCGCTGATAATAGTACTGAACATTGTTCAGATTTAGTCAGCGTCACATCAGTGTCACAGCTGATGGAACGTCTGCGACAAAAGTGGAAAGGAGTCAAGGATGAGCTTCGCCTTCTCCACCAGGGACCGAAGTTATCCAAACTAGACTGGGGTCAACAAGAGTTTAACCTGCCTTCGGGTTCAACCCTGAAGCCTGAAATGATTGGGTTGGACAAACCTCAATGGGTAACAACCCCTCAAACTTCTGAGATTAGGTTCTGACTAATATAGCGATTTTAAGCCAAGCACGATCTACTTAAACGGATTGAGAAGGTCACAAACGAAGTTCGGAAGTTGGATAAACCCCGGTTTTGAAATAACAGGCTTTAGTCTCAAAGTGGGGTTAAGTCTTGTTAAGACTGAACATTGACAAAAGCTATTTCCACTCCAAAACACTGGGTGGGACGATGGGCTGACCATCGAAGTTTAGCTAACTTAAAAGTTTTAGCGCTGAAACCGTAAGCAGAATCAATCAACCCGGATCGAATTTGCAATAACATGGACACCTCGACACCAGCAGATATATATAGTTATTACCAAGAGTATATAATTGAGAAGTGTAAAACTGGTGGCGGCTTTCTGGGTTGTTACCTACCTATATTATGCAATCTTGATACCAATTAAGAACATAAACACGTCTGTGAAACCTGCACTCGCAATTAACCATTCAATGGGAATACGTGTGCAAATTAAAAACTAACATCCTAGTATTGCCCTGCAGTTTATATACACGTATGGCTGCAATGCTTGGTAAGGTTGCATCTTAAACATTATGTTTTCAATATTTAAGGGATATTTATTTCCGAAAATACGTAAACAAATTTTCAAACCATTACAAATTTACAGCAAAATCAGGTTAATTTCATTAAAAAAGGTTGCTTCAAAAAACGAACCTGAAACCACTTAGCGTGGCGCAAAGCAGCCAACGCCTCCAAGCATTTTTGCTTATCCAGCATGTCTTTCGGGTCTGGCAATTCCGTGCCGTCTGCAGAAGATAGCAAAAACACTTGGATAAGTAGAGTAGAGCAGAGCAGACTAGTGAATACGTAGGTAATCAAATCATAAATCTCCCTTCCATAAAGGAGTATCCATCGTTTGTGAACAAATCCACAATATGGACTGGTGAGAGGTCCGGGGAGGGGAGGGGGCGTAACAAGTTGAAAAAGTTCAGAGTTCAAAGTTCAACGTCCAACGTTCAAAAGTTCAACTTAGTAGCAAATAACTGCTATTAATGTGAAAAACAGTGCGAGAAATCAGAACTCAGAAATTTCAGTTTATTTATCGCAAAAAGGTAAGCATACAGTACTTACCTGTAACAAGTTTTTCAAGGGTGTAGAGCTTGAAAATTTTGGGGGTCTGGAGGGTTACCCTCCAGAAGCTGAAGAAGTTCTGAAAATGTTCAAATTTCAGTCATGGAGAGGATAAAAACTAATACGACAATTCTTGCTGCATTGTCATTGCATAACAACGTTGTTCATAGCATTTTTAAACTGGTAGAAAAAATATCTTTTGTCATAATAACCCCATTGACAGTTTAGAAAATAGAAAATATTAATTTTAAATTAATATGTTAAATAACAACTCGTAAAAATGGAGCAACTTTGGTTCCGACTGAGCGAAAATTTTTCAAAATTGCAAACAGTAAAATTTTGACCTTACGTCTAAATTCAAGCAGGGGGCCGCGCCCCCGTCCCGTCTATGTGCACCATGACAGTAACGATCCCTTAGGAATCCAAGGATTTTGAGGAAACATTGAGAATTTGTGCAAAGTGAGTAGCAACAAGGTAAAGACGAGGAAATGGGGCGGCAAGGAACGGGGGAGCATAACCCCATTCTGTCGACGCATAACGCATTCTGATAGACGCGGAATAGGCCGTTCTTTGAAAAACAATACGTAGTCGTTGCTCTTTCAGACTTAAAAACTAACATGGATCTGTAATTGCAAAACAACAACGGGTTAACAGTAGTAAAAACGTAGTACTTCTTCGAATTGTCAACATAATTACAGGAACTGAAGTCACCTTTAGCAATGATAGATTAGTTTTTTCAATAATTCTCAGTTTTTCGAGAACACTTTAAATGAGTACTAATGTCATCAATGTTATTCAAATCTCAAAGAGCAATATATTCGATATTCGAGCCGAGACAGCGCGAAGCCTATTCAGCCAGCATGACTTAATTTCAAGCACTAGACTAGTAAATTAGGAGGAAATGTGCCAAGTTACTTACCAGGACCCGGTTCTCTCACAGCTACAGAGGTCAAGTTCAGATGTAGGACCACTTTAGGATCAACTGTAGAACTGAGAACAAGCTTTGCTTCTTTTGGCTTCTCCTCCAACTTATACACTATTTTCTCGCCTTCCTAAAATTTGAAAATGCCTAGTTTCCTGAAACTATCTCGCAAACATTTTCATATATCTGCATGTAATGACAATCCTAAAAAATATCCGAAAAGGTATAGACTGGCACCTTTTCTAATAAAAATGCACCGTAGAAACAATGTTGTAGGATTCTCGTATGGCAAAAAACATGCAAAACAATGACAACCCTTAGTAGCTAAGGTTAAAGAAGAGTTGTAAATAAACCTGTGTACGTATTCGTACTTGCAGTACGTACGTACCTGTAATTCAGTAATCTTGGGCCCAAGCTTGGTTGCCACCTGCTTCAGTAGCTGTTTCGTCGGTTTCTCAGCACACAAAGCCACAATCTGTATGTCCAGACTGCCACGCAGCAGCAGCCCCTTTGCCAAAGCTCCCACACGCATTACACCCTTCAGCATACGGTAAGGATCTCTGTACATCAAAAAACAGACGCACATTACAACACAAACACTACGTAGTACCAGGGTCTTTTGGTCGCAGTGTGCATTCATGTATTCGTTGTTCATTGTTCATAAGCACAAATAGTGAATGTAACCAGCTGGCGCTTGGCGCCGCCCATAAATACAAGTGAAAACGCATAAATTCGCGGCCGAAGGCGAGAACATTTTTTGAAAAATTACTGTTTTCACTTAAAAATTAGCAAAATTTTGGCTACGGCAAGCCTAGCTCTAGGCTAAGCCACCGACTCCTGAATTTAGGCCACGGCATAAGTTATGGCCTAAAAACCTTGCGTAGTACAATGTGCTGCTATGGTAAAGGTTTTAATTTTTTAAAAAGTTAAAATAATCAAAATGTATATCAACATCGACAATAATATTAACTACCCAAAATTTAGCCAGTAAATAAATAGAAAACCAGCACTATGGCAACGTTTAGTGACAGTAATCTTTACCATTCAAATGGCAATTTATTATAATAATAATACAGTTAGAGAGAAAAACAAGACAACAAACGCTGGTAAACAAAAATTTCAACAAAAGTGCTAACGAATGATTACCCTTCTCCGTCCTCCTTATCGTCTTCCTTAGTGACACCCTTTTTCTGCTTCTCTCTGAAATAATCCAATCAGTTTGTCCAAAAACAGTTTAGCTTAAAGTCAAACTACGTATATTCTAAAAGGAAAAACAAGGTGATATATACACGAGACATGAAAACCAGGAAAACAAAATCCAAATAATCTCTACATTATCAACCACACTGATAACGTTGATTAGCAAATAAATTATTACTAAATGGTGTGACTTCGTTTTCTGGCTTTCTCCGAGCAGAAAACGTCTTGTGTCGGAAACATGTCAACAATATAGCACAAAAACACTAAGCTTAACATTATAGGGGATTTCTTAGTTTCTGCCCTCTTCGCAAGCAGGACGAAGTACCTATCCAGCACAATGCATTGCGCTCCTCACAATCGTAGACAAACTCACTCCTCCTTCATTTCATCAGAAATGGCCTTCAAGGCTTTCTCAGTCACAGTGACGATGCGCTGAACCGCAGTCAATTCCTGCTCTGTCGGATAGATGTCAGCATGTTTGGCCATCACATGGCGGTCATCATTCTGGTAATCATAGCTGGTGCCCTGCAAATCAAATAACGGATTTACTTATGTACGCTTTCCCTGGAAGGAATTTTTTCCCAGGAGGAACAATTTCCAACAGTCAAGAAATTTTGTAGGATTGATAAACCTTACACAACAAAAGCAGAAAACTAATAAATTTGAACACAAAAAATCAACTAAAGCATAAGTTTTCCGGTGTAACATAAAAAATTGAAAATTGGGAAAATAGGAAAACATAGTTGGAATTTATGAATTTCCATCTCTGCTTGCATTACCATTACGTATACATATACCTGCGGCTTGGTTGGAAATAGCGGCACATTTTCCCGGCGTGACAATAACATATTCATTTCGGCTTCATAGCGTGTCCTAAAACGAACGTTTATAATGTAGAAAATTAACTTGCAAACCTAACATCGCACTTCCAAAGGTCCCCTTGGAAGTCTAACGAACCCTCCATCCAAAATAGGTGGGGGACAATGTGTGGACAAGTCCGTTCACTCACCGAATTTTGAAGTCAATTATGCGGCAACTGAAATAATGTCGAAGTAAGGACGGAAACGGAAGCTACTTCAAACATGAAGGGGGGAAGTGAAAAAAGGGAAAATCTAGAGTTGAAACGAAAGCTGAAACCGATTCCGCTTCACCCCAAAACTGAAACCTAATTCAGCTATATCAGAAGCTGAAATAGGGTTTCGCTATCTTGATGAGACTGAATTAATTCTTTACATTACATTTGCGCAATCCGTAAGCAACGAGCCAACACTAACACCGTTTCAACAAGCAAATTCACTGGTCAAAATTATCCAGAGTTTCTCAAAATAATTTACATTTGAAAACCAGAACCAACGTATTAACACACTACAATTAATGAATGTAATATTTGCAATGAATTGTATACTTCATCTGCAGAAATTCCTGTTGCCTCATACGCATCACATCTTTTCGGTAGCGTTCATCCCGGGCACGAGAGCGAAACTTTCCTCGCGCAGGAATTGGTTTGATCTCCACTTCTAGGTCTGGATTCACTTTGCGCTAAAAATGCGAGTATAATACAAGCTATTTCAAGCGATGACTGACTAAAAACATAGTTAAAGTTGCCTCCGGAAAGAGCCCTCAAAACCGCATTAAACCTAAAGTTCAAGGGAACAGTGTGAACATCACTGTTAGTGCTTCGAACAAAACTAAATCTACACAGTTTTAAATACTATTGAGCTAGAATTTTTTCTAAGAACAGCCTTTTGCTTCACCATCTGTACAATTTTTGTCATCAAGTGGGAGCTTACCGCCCCTTTTAACTTTTATTCCTCTGATAGAACAAACGAAATGGAGTTAATCTAGTCTTAGGTTGGGTTGGCAGAAACCTCCCGTAATCCCCCGCCTCCCTCCTTCATCCGAAAAGTTTTCGGTCTCGGTCTCGCCCAAAAGCCGAGACTTGACCAGTCTCGGTCTCGGTCTCGGTCTCGCTCTCGGACCGAGACCGGAAATTTTTTGAAAACATCAAATTTTAGCGAAATTTTTAAATTAATGTTACAAAAATTAACAGACGAGGTGCGGGAATCGTATGATTATGTGTTAAAGCCCCAAATACTGGGCCTAAGCCTTTAAAACTGGAAAAAATTAAGTTTAAGCTTAAAATTGCTAGTCTCGGTCTCGGTCTCGCCCAAAAGCCGAGACTTGGCCAGTCTCGGTCTCGGTCTCGGTACCCTGGTCTCGGTCTCGTTCTCGGTCTCGGTGAAATCTCGGTCTCGCCCAACCCTGCCGAAAACAAACGGGTATTGTGTGTATTGTATATTATTGGTATATTGGTACAAACGATAGCTCAGCTAACCAGATTTTAAAAACTTTCTGGCCTCGCCAGAGAAAGTCTACTCAATATTCCTGCCTTTTGACCACCAAATGTGACATTTTTGCAATTACAGAAACTAACATTTGCAGCGTATGCAACAAAATAGAGCAACTATAGCATTATAGTGAAATCCCCCAAATTCCTAGCCTCTAGGACTTTTGAACCTTCCACAAGAAGCCGTCCCAAGAAAAACCCCTAGAATAAGACCAGACAATTTAACTCAATACTAAGGCTTAAATTATCAGTACCTTATACTGAAGTCTGTGACGACGTCCCTTCAAATGCATATCCTTCGCGTTCATGTCATTGAAATTACAGTCGCACAATTTGCAGTGATATGTCAGTCGCCCAGCTTCATCCTTCGTAGTCTCAACATAGTCAGCCCCAACTGGAGCTATCTGCTTCTCAACGTATGTAGCTACTTGTCCTACAAAAAATAACGCAAAACAAATAAAAACGTAGTATTTCAATATCTGTAATTTGTTTTAAGTATAAAGATAGATAATTATGCAGATGACCGTTAGTGTGGGCCTGGGGATTAACCCATCCCTCTCGATCCTCACTGAGGCCCCTGATCCTTCTGAGTGTCGGAAGGCTCTAGCCCGTCTCATCGTACTGGTTCCCAACCAGATGATCCAGGAGCAACAAGAACAGCAACAACAACCGTTAGTGTGATAAACTAGCTAGACAGGAAACGGTAGTGATAAGCTGATAAACCTAGTTTTCGAGCGGCCAAATCAGCAATGTCATCGCTAAAAATGACAGCTTGAATAGCAGGATGAAAGCACAGTAAACGGCATTCAGTTGGTCCAGTTCAGGAATAGTATTGAGACACAGGGTATTTCAGGCCTCGGACATGACGCTTTTGGAAAAGTAGGAAAAAAGTAGGAATAATTTTTCAAAAAAGTAGGAAAAAGTAGGAACAAAATGTAGGAATTTTAACAAAAAAGTAGGAATTTTGAGGCTTCATAATCAATTTTGCAGGCAAGTTATCTAATTGTCTTCAACAGAACGTCATTATGCAGATTTTGCGTAAGGCCCAATCAATTCTTCATTTGTCTTGAAGCCTTTAAAAACGATCATGTAAGTGTCTACAAGTTGAAGTCGTGATCCCCAGTTTCCGCGATAGAGAGGATCTAATGGCCTGAAATTTTGAATACAAGTAGGCAAAGTCCATGTACCCCACCGGCCCATGATACAAAATTTGAGCTATCGAGCGAATTTTGGGCATGGCATTTATACCTTCCTCTACAAAATTAAAACCTTATATTTGAAGAGTTGTAGAAACATTTCGATAGCGTTTAGCAACTTGCTAATGAGAGTAGCCTCCATATCTTAACGGGACGTCAAATTCACGGGCCACTGACCGAAAGTTAGTTTTGTTTTAGCGAACCTGATTAAAGTCATCTATATACATAATTTTATACGATTTACGCAGCTTTTAACAAAAAATAGGAAAGAGTCGTGCTTCAGCACAAAGAACCGTATAGCTCAAAATACAATTAATTTTTTGCGAACTTCACAAACTAGCGATATTTCGCTAAATTTAGAGAAGTTCGCGAAAACACTATTGAATTTTTTGGATTTTTGAAATCGAATTTGGACTCAAGACTAGCTGCCTTCACTAAGTTCGCAAAGTTTTGCGAAGTTCACAACAATTTTTGAGAAAATTATGCGAACTTCGTTAAAATCTTCGCCAACAAACTATAAACTGAAAACTACAAAAAACTTGTACTTCAACGATCAGGAACGTCAAACTGCTTAGATTTTTGAAAATTAGCCATAAACGAGTATATATACGTATACAATAAACTGTTTATCTGATGAAGCATTATCTGTACAGAAGTACTGAAAAATAAGGAAAAGACTTTTGAAGATAAATTTCTAAAATCAACAAGCACGATCTAAGTTTCAGGCTTTTTCTACAGGGTTGGCCCCAGGAACAGGTTCCCTCAGAGTCGCCCTCCCTCATCCCAGAACCCAAGGGTGCTGAGAACACTAGGGTTTTGATGGTAAAACTTCAAAAATGTTTCCGGCTTCGCCGGATTTGTAGGTCTTATCTGAAGCTAAAATTTTTCGGTCCCACTGGTCCTGCAAATCTGAAAAAATCTAATTTAGCGAAACCGAAAAGTGTGCGGTGTTTAAACGCAGCCCGGTTGACAACACACCCACACCAAATTTCAGCTAAATGTGTCAAGTTATGCGGCATCTGGATCTGGGACGTTTAAATAAGATCCCACTTTTTTTGCTAAGCTAACGTGTCCAAGCCAATAGCACTCTGCCGTAAGATTTATGAAATCTGAATTTTACCACAGAAACTGGCAAAACCGACGAAATTTAGTCAATTGGGATTGATGCTGCAAATTACTTCCAAATAACACAAAATCAGCGATTTTTTGGACAATTTTCTGTCAAATCAGGCCGAATTCGTCTTTCACAGGAAAAAAGTAGGAAAAAGTAGGAATTTTTGACCTAAACTAGGAAAAAAGTGGGAACATACGAAAAAGTAGGAAAAAAGTAGGAAAAGTAGGAACTGTTCGAGCACTGGTATTTTTACAGGGGGGGGGGCGGCCCCCCCCCCCGAAATTGACCTCCCCCCCGAAAATGCCTTCCCCCCCGAAATCGCCCCCTCCCGGGATTTTTGCTTTCCCCCCGGGATTTTTTGGAGGCCCAAATTTTTGCCAAAAATAGGCCAATTTCCAAAAATTTTCCGGCTTCGCCGGAGATTTTTTCGTAAAAAAAGCTATTTTTAGCTTAAATCCTGGCATTTTTGAGCACTTTTTGAGTTTCACCATGCAAAATACGGCAAAAAATACCATTTTTGGCTCATTTTTGAAAAATCTTCCCCCCCCCCGAAAATTTCAACCCCCCCGGGCCCGGGGGGGGGGGCCCGGAAAAAAAATCTCTAAAAAATACCCTGGAGACAGCAGGCTTCGCTTCGCTCACCCGGCGAGAAGAGTAAGACAAAGGAATCCTCTTTATCAAAGAAATTTGATATTAACTGTTCCGCTCCTACAGCAATCAAGAAAAGTTCCGTTAAGGCCTGTCCCTCAGGGTCCTTTCAGAGAAGCCTCTCGCGGTGGTGAATTTCCACTGCATGTAAACTTGTCCTGAACCTCTTGATCGTATACTGGCTCAGAAACAACTGTTTTATGCCCCACACAGTATTGTATTAGACAGAATATCTTTCTAAACTCTGGTCAAAACATTACCACCTTACCGTCTTCAGTTTCGTGCATCACTTCCAACGTATTGCCAGATTCCGAACCGCCAGTGCCAGCGCCTCCAGCGGTAGTATGAAGTGTGCTACCAGCTAAAGAAGTAATTAGTTAATGTATGCCAAATAGAAGAATTTTACAGTAGTGTATATACACACACACACAGTTAAGCTCAAAATAATTAATATTTTTAGATTTTACGTAAAATGATATTCGATTAGTACGGGTGCTTTGGAAAGCTGCCTTCTGAAGTTTACACGATCTGTGAGCAAACCGCTTATTGCCATATACATTCTGTTCTCTTTGCCTCACACACTACTACACAACATATCACAATACTATCTAAGCAGTTGGGGCTCACTATTGACTCACCTACAAAATTAACCTTTGGAACTCCCACAACCTTCTTGGGGGCCCCTTGCTTTGGCAAAATGACCGTCGGTGCACTGGAATCTGGGACTGGTTTACCCAACTGCTGGTGAAGTCTTACAGCCTATAACAAACGCAACAGTGAATAAATTCAAGCAACAATTACCTAAACATGCTAGCATAAATTTTCACTTATGAAAAATCTCAAGCGAATCTTCTAAAACAATCTGAAGGATGAACGCTAGCCAGCTTGAAGAACGGCTATCACAAAATGAGCAATAGCGAAAGCGCGTCGCTCTCATCGACAAGAACAGACAATCTTGAAAAAGGAAGCAATGTAAAAACTCAGGACAGCAATTTCTATAATCAATCACAGAGAAAATGCAATAAGGTCTAAAATTAGATTCAGT